>CM077307.1:146664022-146748079 GCA_039655065.1 Glossophaga mutica
CATTTCTGTGCTTCTGTTCCTGTTCTAGCTGTTTGCTTAGTTCGCTTTTGTTTTAGGTGTGGTTGTTAATATCTGTGAGTTTGCTGTCTTTTTACTGTCATATTTTTATCTTCTTTTTCTTAAATAAGTCCCTTTAACATTTCATATAATAAGGGCTTGGTGATGATGAACTCCTTGAACTTGACCTTATCTGAGAAGCACTTATCTTCCCTTCCCTTCCATTCTAAATGACAGCTTTGCTGGATAGAGCAATTTTGGATGTAGGTCCCTGCCTTTCAAGACTTCAGATACTTCTTTCCAGCCCCTTCTTGCCTGGAAGGTCTCTTTGGAGAAATCAGCTGACAGTCTGATGGGAACTCCTTTGTAGGTGACTGTCCCCTTATCCCTTGCTGCTTCTAGAATTCTCTCCTTCATTTGAATCGTGGCTAATGTAATTCTGATGTGCGTTGGTGTGTTCCTCCTTGGGTCCAACTTCTTTAGGACTCTCTGAGCTTCCTGGATTTCCTGCAAGTCTATTTCCTTTGCCAGACTGGGGAAGTTCTCCTTTATTATTTGTTCCAATAAGTTTTCCACTTGTTGCTCTTCTTCTTCCCCTGCTGGCACCCCTATAATTTGGATGTTGGGATGTTTAAAGATGTCCCAGAGGTTCCTAAGCCTCTCCTCATTTTTTTGAATTCTTGTTTTTTCCTCGTTTTCTGTTTGGTTGTTAGTTTCTTCCTTCTGGTCCACTCCATTGATTTGACTCCCAGTTTTCCTCCCATCTCTATTGGTTCCCCATGCATCTTCCTTCATTTCACATATTGTAGCCTGCATTTTTTTTTCATCTAATTTGTGAGCAAAATCAACCAATTCTGTGAGCATCCTGATCACCAGGGCTTTGAACTGCACGTCTGATAGATTGGCTATCTCTTCATGGCTTAGAGCAATTGGCTCTGGGGATTTCATTTGTTCTCTGATGTGAGCCATTTCTGGTGTTTTTGTTTTGTTTTGTTTTGGTTTTGGTTTGGGTCTGGTTGAGGCTGTTACATAGTGAGGGGTGGAGCCTTAGGTGTTCCCCAGGGTGGGGCAGCCCAGTCACTGAGTTGTGATGCTGTATGTAGGGACGGGGTCTGAGAGGGAACAATGGTGCCTGCTCTGCTCTCTCCTGGATTCCAGTCCCTTCCTCCGCTTCCCCTTCACCTGGACCGTCTGCGTGCGCAAATGCGGGACCACCTGGTCAGCCAGCTGCCTTGTGCAGCCTCACTGGGTCTGCACAGTTGCCCCCCTGTGCCCAGGGTCCGCCAGCTGCCGCCTGTGGGCCTGGGGTCCACCAGCCGCCGCCCGTGCACCTGGGAACTGCCAGCCGCTGCTGCCTGCGTTCCCAGGTCCGCACGTCCACTTTTTCCTGCCGTGACTCCACCCCTCTTACCCGTCAGGATGAATGGTTGTTGGACTTCTGTATAGTTCAATTTTCTATCAGCTCTGATTGTTTTCTTGTTTCTAAACATTTGTTGTCCCTAATTTTGGTTGTGAGAGTGTGTCCACCCACACACCTCCATCCTGGCCAGAAGTCCTGCTTCCTCTTTTTTCTAAGACTAAATCGGAGGTTTGAGAGTTCTGTTGTGGCAGTTGTGGTCATTTTAAAAACATGCTTATTTCTCAGCAAATGTGTTCATGATTAATTCAGCACTCAAAATTCCAATCTATCATGAGGTCGCTTTTGCCTTTCCAGAATTGAAGAATATGTCTTCTTACTAACCTGCCAGACCTCCTCTGGGAACAGGGAGAAAAGTGTTGCACAGTTTCAAATTGTATTGCAGATAGCCAGTATCATGACCAATGGGAGTGCTCTATTAGAATACAAATTACTGGGCCCTGCTTTCCAAAATCCTGATAAGAAATAAAGCCTGGGGCGGGGGGGTGGATATATATTTGAAGAGGACCACATGTACTTCTAGACACTGCCTTGTATGTGCGTAAACGTGAGTGAAGGAAGCGCAAAGTGGGTGGTGGGTGGGAGGGGAGGGAAGGATGTTGACATAGGTTTGCCTATTTAAGGGCTATTTTAGGGATGAGAAACTGGTGATTGGAAATCACTTCCAAAAATGGCCCCTCCTGGGGTCCTCCTGGCCCCTTGCTACTCACAGTGTGGTCTGCATCCGACACCCCAGAAAGGTTGTTATACAGGCAGCTCCCAGACCTACTGAATTCAGAAGTCCATTTTAAGAAGATCCTCAGGTGATTTGGCCCATTCCGACACTGACCTTTGAGAAACACTGCTCTGGAGAGTTCCTTGAAGGGATGGGCTCCTTGGGTTGTGCCTGTTCTGACCAAATAACTGGGCGTGAGTTCTGCCTGTTCCTTCACATAGTCAGCTGGCACATAACCACAGCATCTGTGGTACAAGCCACCTCAGGGATTTCCCTGGGAACTCCTACTCTTACTACTTAAGCAGGGCCTCTATCTCAAAATTTCAAGATTCTGTTCTAGTCACGGCTTTGACGAGGCCCTGGGAAGAGGTGAGCCTGAGGTCTGCGGGGCGGCAGTGCAGAGCACTGTCTGTCACCATCCAGATAAGTGAGCAGGAGAAGGAGGAAGACTGTCAGCTGCTTGGTTCTGGGTATTTCCTTAGAAGTTGCAGTGCCGCTCTTATCTGCTTCAGTCAGCAAAACCTTAAGGCTGCAGCTCGAGGCTGTGAGAAACTTCCTCCCGGGCCAGAGGGACTTCTACCTACCTCTCCAATGTCTTCTACTAGATACATGGTCTCCAGGTAGGAAGAGCCTTCGACTCCCCATGTTTCACCTGAACTTGGATAATTCTCTGTGCCAAGTTACTACAGCCATCATTCCATCTACTTGCTTGTCCTTCCTTCAAATATCTGAATTTAATTATTGCTCAGTAATTTATTAAATTTCATGCCTATACACATAAAGAGTATTTAGAGCAACTTTCAAATACACATGATATCAGTAAGTAAGGAAACCTGGGCAAATGTTTTGGTTTTTAGAAAGGCAATCATATTTTCTTAGTTAAATCAGAATTAACTTCAAATGTCTTATTTTAATCTACCCAGTTAAATATGTTAATGTTATCCTACATGTCAACTATATATGAATATGTAAATATGTCAATTAACATTTACAAATATATGAAAATCGAAGGTGAAAACATGCAGAGTATTTCATGTACTTAAACTACATAGAAGAAAAAGTGACAAGAATTTCTAAGAAAATATTTTGTGAAATTCAGCTTTATCGATGTATAATTGACACATGAAATCATAAGGCTATTCACAGTGCACATTGTAGTGGTTCGATATCCATATGCATCATGAAAGGGCTCCCTCGCCCACCTAGTCAACGCATTTATCACCTCACACGTTTATACATTTCTGCTGTTCATTTATTTTTGGCGAGAACATTAAATTCCACTCTCTTAGCCATTTCAGGTGTGCCGTACAGTGCTGCTGACTACAGCCACCATTGTTACGCACTCGGACCTTATTCAGCTCAGGACGGAAAGCTTGTTCCCCTTTACATACACGTTCCTCCCTAGTTTCCCCTCCCTCTACCCTTGGAAACCACTTTCCTACTCTGTTTTGATGAGTTTGATTTTTGTTTTTCAGATTCCACGTATAAGAGATATCATACAGTATTTCTTTTTCTCTGTCCGCCTTATTTACTCAGCATAAATGTCCTCAAGGTGCATCAATGATGTCACAAATGGCAGGATTTTCTTCTCTATTATGGCCAAATAATAGTGGTCAGAAAAAATGCTTGATATGATCTTGCTCTTCTTACGTTTTATTAAGACTTCTTGTATGGCCTAACACATGATCTATCCTGTAGAATGTTCCATGTGTGCTTGCAAAGAGTGTGTGCTCTGCTCTTGTCAGATGGAAAGTTCTGTAAATGTTTAACTTCATCCGTCCGCACCATCATTTACAATGTCTAACCTGGGCGAAGTCTACTGTTTCTTGATTGATTTTTGTCTGGTGATCTATCCTTTGTCAAAAAGCGGTGTTGAAGTTCCTGCTATTATCGTGTTGCTGTCTATTTCTCCCTTCAGGTCTATTAATATTTGCCTTATGGATTTAGGTGTTCATGTATGGGGTTCATACATTTATAAATAAATAAATATAAATATAAATATAAATATAAATATAAATATAAATATAAATATAAATATAAATCCTCTCATTAGATTGACTCCTTCATTATTATAAAATGACCCTTTTTGCTTCTTGTTACAGTCTTTGGCTTAAAGTTTATTTTTTCCAATATAAGAACAGCTACCCCTGCTTTCTTTTGTTTGCATAAAATATCTTCTTCCATCCCCGAGCTTTCAGTCTGTGTGTGTCCTTAAACCTGAAGGCAGCATATAATTGGGTGTTATTTTTTATCTATTCAACCACTCTATGTCTTTTGACTGGAGAATTTAGTCCATTTATTTTAAAAGTATTTATTGATAATTAAGGACTTACTGTTGTCAACGATAGTAAAATTGCTGCTTTTCTCCCTTTTTAATAACCTGTTGCTGAGACTGGATGACAGGTATCTTTTAGGATGACATTTGTCCTCATGTCATTGTATTGCCAAATAAGTTGGCAGTCCTGTTTGGTTCATAAATTTTTTTTCTAAAATTGTGCTAGTCTGTGAAATAAAAAAAAAAAATATGGACAACACTGGGTTTAATGATTTCCGGGGACTCTCTCTGTTCTCACCATGCCAAGCATCTACTCGTAAAAAAGGAAGAGCACAAACTCAGTAAACATACCGCAAGCCCTAGGCAAATATAGATGTGAGATCTGGTGTGACTTACCTAACTAGTAAGGCAAGTGATCTCCCTTGGTATCTTCCAATGCACAAAACACAAATGAGTCTATTTTGTTTGTTTCTTTTTTGAAACAAATTCATTCTCTCTGGGGATCTAGCCTGTCAGGGAGACTACTTCAAGCAGACTGAAACTAAGCCTTCCTGGGTCTGACTGTGACTCTAGGAAGTGGTAGTGAAGATGAACGAAAAAGGACTAAGTCACATAGCATGGTGGCAAACATTCCATGGGTTTTCATTTCTTTTCATGGCTCCTTCTAACCAGACTCTGTGCTCCTAGGGGCAGAGATGGCCAGGATAATCTTTCTTTTTCTTAGTATCCCCAAAACTAGCAATGTGACACAAAAAAGTAGCTGTGTAAGGGTCACTGGAAGGCTAAATAAAACTTACTCCTCAGAATATGCGAGGACTGAGCCCTGACTCAGTCCCTGAGCAGGACAAGAGAAATCCAGTTCCTCTCACTGCAGGGATCCCATCTCATCAACCTCACCTCACCTTCTGCATATCTGCTCACACACTGGAAGCGATGTGCTATGTGGGTTCTTGCACAGACCATAGCTACAGAAAGGTGAGTCCAAGAGGCAAGAGGAAAGTACCTGCTCTTCTGTCTAAGAAAACTTAGGGGTGTGCATTAGTCAGGGCTCTCCAGAAAAACAGAATCAATAGGAGATACATAAACATGCTGCTGGTCAATGTCAGGCCCAATCCACAAAGGCTGAGAAGAGGCAAAGGGGAATTTGCTAAAAGTTGTCCCAGGCTCTTTCATGTTTTTGAGGAAATTCCATCCTGTTTTCCTCGGTGACTGCAGCAGTCTGCATTCCCACCAACAATACACTAGGGTTCCCTTTTCTCCACAACCTCAGCCAGCACTTGTTATTTGTTGATTTGTTTATGATGGTCATTCTGACTGGTGTGAAGGGGTACCTCATTGTGGTGTTAATTTGCATCTCTCTGATGGCTAGAGAGGCTGAGCATCCTTTCATATGTCTCTGGGCCTTCTGTATGTCCTCCTTGGAGAAGTGTCTGTTCAGGTCCTTTGCTCATTTTTTAATTGGATTGTTTGTCTTCCTGGAGTGGAATCATGGGAGCTCTTTATATATTTTGTAGCTCAAAGCCTTGTCCAAGGTATCATTGGCAAATGTATTTTCCTATATGGTTGGCTCCATTTGCATTTTACTGCTGTTTCTTTAACCATGCAGAAGATTTTATTTTATTTTATTATTATTATTTTTAAATATTTTATTTATTTATCTTTAGAGGGGAAGGGAAGGAGGGAGGGAGAGGAATATCAATGTATGGTTGCTTCTCATGTGTCCCCTACTGGGAACTGTCCTGCAACCCAGGCATGTGCCCTGACTGGGAATCGAACCGCGACCCTTTGGTTCACAGCCCGAGCTCAATCCACTGAGCTACGCCAGCCAGGGCATATATGAGATTTTAAATAAACTATATTATAAAACCTGGTGTTTTATTACGCCCAAACTTGAAGGATATGAAATGAATCTTAAACAGCTTTGCAGCAGAGAATATAGCATTTTGCTGTCTTGTCTCTATTTTCTCTGCTTTGCTGGGTTTAGTAAATCGGGCTGGGGAGCTGCATAGCACGCAGTGCTGATGCAAGGCCTTTCTCTTCTTTCCCCTGAGGAAATGTGCACAGCAGCAGAAAACTCCAGGGCCTGAACCTCCCCACTCTGCAGAGCCTGTAATCCCTCAGGTGGGGATTGGGTTTGCCTGTCTATGAAAGGCTCTGGCTGATAGGAGCAAATCTCAGGCATTCAGCTCCTGCCCTCCAGATCCAAGAAACTGGGCCATTCTCCCACAGTAGGTTCACCCAAATTCTCCACTCTGTGCTGCCCTTTGCTTGCTAGCTGTGTTGGGTCAGCTCATCCCCCTCAGTATTTCTCTGTCTCTGAGATTTTTGCTTAGCAAAGCTGTCGCATCCTGCCGGGGTGCACTGGCCAGCCAGGTGCACTGGCCTGCACACCCAGGCCCTTCCAAGCCTTGGGCATCTCTCAGCTCCCGTTTTAAAAGAGTGTTTCTATGGCGCCCATGATGTAGTGCGGGTCTCTGGGGTCCTATTCTCCACGCGCTCCCTCTCCCTAAAAATCACACAGTGTCTCACAGTTAGGGTTGGCCAGCTCCTTACAGGGCCTCTGACAATTTTAGATAAAGTTTCTCTGACTCTCTTAACACAAGGCGGTAACGGTGTGATGTCCCTGCTTCCTCCAGAGGTCTTTCGCCTCAGGCCTGCCTGTCCCTGACACGCTGTTTCTGAAGCTCGCACCTCCCAGGTCTTCTCTTGCCACTCTGGTTGTTCCGGGCGCTGAGCCACCGGACTCTGCACACCCAGCAGTGCTGGGCTGGGCAGCGGTGGCGGGCCACCTGGAAAGCCTGGGGCTGTTTGTACACCACCACCACCACCCCGCCACGTCACGCCCCCCACACCCCGCATCCCTGTAGGCTGGCAGGTTCCTGAGTACTCCTGCACACGCCAGCACTCTCCTCCACACGCTCTCATTCACAGACACTTTCACTCCTTCTCCTCTCTGAGTTCTGACTTCAAATCTGGCCCGTGTCTGAGAGCAGAGGAGAGGAGCTGCCCGCCACTCGGCCCGCTGTCTTGGATTCTCCAAAAGTAGGCGGGTATTCAATACAAGGAATAGGCTCATAGAGAGTGACTTCAACGAGTGTTTTTAAGTGATTTTGTACAGTTTCAGCAGGGAAACCAAGCTGGATCTTCAACTTTCTGTTCATTTCCTGCAAGGGAATAAGAGGCTTTCTATAATTGGACATTTTGGTTTTCTTCTTTGAGAATTTTAACGCCCTTTTGTGTCATTTCTACTTAATTTGTAAACATTCCTTTTACCTGCTTTTTTAAATACTGCCCTTACTTTTTCCAGTAAAAATCTTCACCTAATGCTAGTATACATATTTATGTAAATGAGCTACAGAGAGATGTTTATTATGAGTATTTGGCTCATATGATTATGGAAGCTGAGACATGCCATGGTCCACTGTCTGCAAGCTGCAGACATAGGAAAGCCAGTGGTATAGGTCCAATCTGGGTCCAAAAACCTGAGAACCAGGAGTGCCAATGGTGTAAATCCCCGTCAGAGTGAAGGAAAAAACCAATGTTCCAGTTCAACCAGCCATGCAGAGAGAGTAAATTCACCCTTCCTCTGTCTCCCACCCCCACTCCCCATCCTCAGGCCCTCAACAGATTGTATGCTGTGGGGGGCAATCAGCTTTACTCAGTCCACCAACTCAAATGCTGGTCTCTTCTGGGAACACAGATATCCCAGAACTGATGTTTAGCTAGATATCTGGGCATCCCATAGCCCATTCAAGTTTACACACACAATTAACCTTTATTTGCATCACAGGGTTAATGCTTGGCAAGTGCTCATCACAGTGACCATATTTATTTTTTCCACAGTGAAGTCAGCAAGAACTCACTGGAGAAAATCCTTCCACAGCTGAAATGCCATTTCACATGGGACTTACTTAAGGAAGAAAGTGTCTCATCTGATCTAGAATATAGAGTGTGTGACCAGATTAAATTTTTAAAGACCGAGTTCAAAGCTACCATGTACAACTTGTTGGCCTACATAAAACACCTACGTGGTGAAAACGAGGCGGCTCTGGAATGCTTACAGAAAGCGGAAGAGTCAATCCAGCAAGCGCACGCTGACCAAGCGGAAATCCGAAGTGTGGTCACCTGGGGAAACTACGCCTGGGTCTACTACCACATGGGCAGGCTCGCAGAAGCTCAGGTTTATGCAGACAAGGTCAAGCAGGTTTGCAAGAAGTATTCCAATCCTTACAGTATTGAGTGTCCTGAGCTTGACTGTGAAGAAGGGTGGACTCTGCTAAGGTGTGGAGGAAAGCAAAATGAAAGGGCAAAGGTGTATTTTGAAAAGGCTCTAGAAAAGAAACCAAACAACCCAGAATTCTCCGCTGGGCTGGCAATCGCAGTGTACCGTCTGGATGAGAAACCACCGAAGCAGTTCTGTGCGAGTGTTCTCAAGCGGGCCATTGAGCTCAGTCCTGACAATCAGTATGTCAAAGTTCTCTTGGCCCTGAAATTGCAAAAGATAAGTAAAGAAGCCGAAGGGGAGCCATTGGTGGTAGAGGCCCTGGAGAAAGCCCCTTGCCAAACTGATGTCCTTCACAGTGCAGCCAAATTTTACAAAAAGAAAGGTGATCTAGACAAAGCTATTGAACTGTTTGAAAAGGCGCTGGAATCCTTGCCAAACAGCAGCTACCTCTGTCAGCAGATCGCCTGCTGCTATAGAGTGAAAAAGAAACAAATTCAGAACGCAGAGGACTCTGAAGCTGATAGGAATAGAGAGAAGATTGAAGAACTAACGAAATGTGCTACAGAGTATTCAAATAAAGCTATTGAAAGGGGACTAAATCCTATATATGTATATTCTGACCTCACTGAGCTGGAAACAGAAGAATGTTTTGAGACAGCTTTCTGGGAGGCTGAGAGGAAACAATTCCATCAGGGCCATTCCAACTTTGAGGAGTATCAGGGGAAGTCTGAAGACACTTCTGTCCTACATCATTTAAATGTCCTGACCATAAACACAAAATCGACTGAGAAGGAAAAGGTGAAGTACCAGCCACAGAATGGAGCCGAAAATCAGCTTCCAAAAAATGCACCAAATTCTTGGTATCTCCAAGGATTAATTCACAAAATGAATGGAGATCTGCAGCAAGCAGCCGAGTGCTTTGAGAGGGAACTGGGCCACCTGTTGAAGAACAGCCCTTCAGGCATAAGCAGTTTTTTCCTGCCAGCATCAGAGCTTGAAGAAGGCCATGCAGAAGTGGGCCAGGGTACAGATGGCTTCCCGCTCAGTGAGCTCCCCAACCCTGGAGCTGAAACAGAGAGGAGAGAAAGGAAAGGGGAGGGAGAAGCCTGGAACTGCCATGAGGGGAAGGACGGGAAGGCAGGGGTTCCCCAATCTGAGCTTGCTGACTGAGGTGGTCTTGCTTATACGAGGCTTTAAGGTACATTGTTAGAGAGCTCTTTTCTCATGCCTGTCTCACCAGTTCCATACCAGCCACACACAGTTGTGTAGTCTGCAGGAATTATAAGAAATGACTACTAGAAGCAGCAGTTCAACCCCGCAAAATGTAATTAATTCTCAGTTTGCACTCAGTCCACCAGAACTCCCCCATTTCTGCCCTTTCTTGCCAAGGGTCATAGCTGGTGATTACCTACCAACATAATCTCACATCTTTCATCCCATTACTATTTAACCTTCTGGGCCTCCTAGAAGACTAGTTTTAACCTTAAAGTATTCTTTACTTGTTGCTCTTGATTTCAGCCACGTATGTGTATATATATGTACTTTTGATGGTGTACTACAATAAATATATATTGGTGATAGTGATACTACAATAAATTTTAAAATTTCAACTCATGATAGAAGTGGTTGTGTGGTTTGCATATGTGACTAAGAGTGATGTTTTAATTCCCCAAGTTCTCTGTTTAGAGCTGGGGCAGGGGGCAGGGCAGTAATTGCTACAGCCATGCCATGCTATTCTCAACATGTCCACATTAGCTCCTCCTTGGAACTAATGCTCTCACTCTGTAGCTAGCCCATTCTAGGGCTAAGGGGGCTGTGACTCTCACTGCAGCTCAGGAACCTCACCCAAGCCCAGTGCTCTGTCAGCAGCTGCTGCCGTAGACCAGGGTTGTTGTGCACCCAGGAATATCTTGGCAATTGCCTCCCTGATAAATACCATTTTGTAATCTCCTGCATTTCACGGTGAGTATGGGGACACACACATACTCACAATGATTACAGAGAAACATTGACTTCCAATTTGAGATTAGAGAGAGAAGAGTTTTGATGTCCCTGCTTCTTTGTCTCTACTAAATCGCATGGAAACATACTTGCAACTGGCATCTACCAGGAAATAGACTCTTATCCTGAGTATGCCCAAGAATGGTGCTGTATTCCTAGCCAGTGTCCCCATGGTTTGGGAATCTAAGAGCAGCCATTTGGGGAAGGAGAGTCTTACAAAGGAAAATCCTCACAAGAAACTGGGTAGTCTGGAGAGAGATCCACACTTGGCCAGTCTTTGCCCATCTTTGCTCTCCTTCACACCTCCACATGGAGGTGCATCACTGAATAGCTCTTTGTTGTTTTTTTCCAATGCAAAGTCTAAGAAGTCACATCAGGAGTTCCCAAGACAATCTTTGGGTCTGGTAGGTTTCACTGGAAACCTCAATAGAGGTTTCAGTAGAAGCCTCAATAGACCCATACTCATGGCTAAGATTTATGACAACAAAATGATACAAAGCAAAATCAGCACAGGGAAAAAGCACAGGTCCAAGGATAAAGAAAACAAGTCACAAGTTTCCCAGAGTCTCTCCCAGTAGGATCATGCAGGATCTTCTTGATTCCTCCAGCATCAAATTGGGACAACTCCTATGAAACTCGTTAGAGACTTCATGGCCAATGGTTCCACTGGGGACTTCTTACATATGGACACCTAGGCTTAGCAGGTGTCAGCATTAACCATATCATTTGAATAAATAATAACTATGCTTATTGGTTAGGGAATGGTGGGAACACTCCAAAAATCCAAGTTCCCAGATGCCAACAAAGAGCCAACCTTGCAAACTGGCCTTTCTAAAGATTATGGTCTCCGACCTAATGCTTTTCTGCACAGTCCATCCCCTTCATCCCTTAGCCAAGGTGTCTTTAAAGCCAAAGTATTGTCAGTAGGATCTCCCATGTCAGGGTGAGATCTTATAGTATGGGCCTCAGCTATGCCACTTAGAGATCCTGAATTTAGTCATCCTAATTATTAAGGTCTATGTTGGAAGTCCAAGTCACTTCCTCCTTGAATTTCTGTACTACCCTTTTTACCTGATGGCACAGCATAACTCTGGCTATGACCTGACTGCCTCCCAGGGCTGAAGCATTGTCATCATATGCATACATAAGAAGTACAATCTCAGAAGACATAGATGGTGCCCCTGGACACAATTTACAGTTGTTCAGTTATCCCAAGCAAAACATACTTTAGTTGGGCAGTACAGGTTAATAGGCTCTCCAGGTGTGGCCTTCCACTGGAGGGCTTTCGGTCCAGTCCAAAAAATTCAGTTGAGTCCTTGGTTTTAGAGGAACTGCCTAACAGTTAATTCCAAACATTTGCTTAACCCTGATACCAAACAGTTCATATGCCTCATAAGTGAAGCTGACATCTGAGCTTTTCTGCGTGGAAAGTTCAGGGGCTGGCCCCCAGCCCACCACCCCGCTGCTGTCCCCTGTGCTCACTGGCTCAGCAGTCTGGATCCCAAGCACTCTAGCACAGTTTGGGAAGGTGGGATGGAGGGGTTTCCTCCAGAAGGGAAGGGCAGCTTCCAGGAACAGTTATGAAAAACAAAGACCATTAATGCACTGTGCCTCCCCAGTTGCTGAATTTTTGTTTTTCTTCATTGTTACAAATCAAAGTGTCTCGTTCAACAACCATAACTTTTCATTCTTTCTCAATTATCCCCTATTCTCTTTCGCCCAGACCCAGGCTATATGCAAGAGGAAAAAAAGTGTTTTCACAGAAAAATATTTTATACAACTTAACCAAAAAGAGGCATCATGTTTAGGAATGACCCAAAGTCCTGAAGTTCTAAAATGGGTTTCTATCACTCCCCTCCCCCCACCCTGCTTTGTCCTGATCATTTATATGGTGAGCCTAGAAACAAGCAACTGTTTCCTGGGGTCACTTGCATTTAGCAATCAGCCCACATACCTTACTAAGGTGTGTATACTAGGACAAAGGTGAGAGACATGTGGTTGAGCTATCATTCCATTCACACAGACCACAACTACGTGGAAAATTGAAAAGAACAAGTCAACAGCAGCAAGAGAGCCTGGACAGATGTCCATGGCTTAATCTGTCAGAAGTGGCAGGAAAGGGTCATACTCCCTGTAATGTGTCCTCTCCCAACTCACAGCTTTCAACAAGAATCACCAGTCAGAAATGCAGCCAGCCTCTATACCCTGAGGCCTATGTTGAACTGAAAGCAACTGAGAAAAATTAGACACAGGATGAGCTGTTTGCCCTCCCTATCTACCTGAACGCAGAAGATCAATTCTCCGTGTAAATGTGCCCTCCCCCGCCCAGTTCTATGCCAGGAAGGGATAACAGTCTTATAACCAGAGAGGAGATGGTACCAAAAAGAATATACACAAACCTTATCTTCCCAGTTCTCGTCTTCCATTAATTTCCTCCATATGCTTACCTTCCCACAATTTGCAGCCCCTAGAAGCTCAAAGTCTCTTCCCTTTGTCTCACCTCTTTTCTACAAGTATATTGTCCTTTTGATAAAATACTATATAAGCCCAAGGTCTAACCATGCCTTTGAGAGACTCATCACTGGGTACCGCCATGAATATGCATGAGGCACATGTTATTGAGCTTGTTTGTTTTTCTCTTGTTAATATGTTTCTTTGTCGGTCTAACTTGCAGGCTCCATCAAAGAACCTCAGATAGATAGAGGAAAAACACTTTTTTTCTTCCTCTACAGTAAAAAATAGATCATCTGCTGCTATATTTCAGATGGTCAGTCAGAGCAATGTCTTTTCCTGTGGGCATTTGGTTATGACCCAGAAACTCGCACTGGCACCCATGATGTTTTTATGAATGAGGGCCCCACAGAGTGGTGTCGTGTGTGTGCAAAGGCCCCAGAGTCTGGGTTCTCTTCACTGACACCTCTTTCAAATAAGCACAGCAAAAACTAAGGCTAAAACAGCCCAGCAGCAGTCAGCCCCAGGTTTTAGCCTGGAGTCCAGTCCAGGCAGTTAGGATCTGTAAGTTCCAGATTTCAAGAGTCAGATGCTTTTCTTTTTCTTTTACTTTTTTAAAAAGAGTTTATTTATTTATTTTTAGAGACAGGGGAAGAAAAAAAGAAAGAGAGGGAGAAAAATACCAATGTGAGAAAGAAACATGGATTGATTGCCTTTTGTAGGCACCCTGTCCAGGAACTGAACCTGAAACCCAGGCATATGCCCTAACGGGAATCGAAATTGCGACCTTTTGCTTTTGGTACCATACCCAACAAACTGTGCCACACTGGTCAGGGCAAGAGTCAGCTGCTTTTCTTGCAGCAGCAGCAAAGCCCGGACAAGGCCGGGCCAGCCCTCCATGGTCTAAGAAGACTTTCCTAAGCCTTCTGTCTTGTCAGTCTTAGAATTCTAATTGACTCACTCAAAAATACATACCATACCTCAGCCTGGAAAATCATCAGCCTCCAAGTGTCAGACATCTGATCTCACAAGGGCTTGTTAGCAACAAAAACCTGCTCTCTCCATCTGGAGAGTGCCTCTCTTTTTAGGTGGTCTCCCTTTTTCCAGGGGCTGTCAAAGGTGAGCATCGTAGCAAAGATCACACCTTACAAGATTTGGTCTGTTTTCAGTACTCAAAGACTTTGAATTCAAACTCCTGCAGAAGCTGCAAAAAGGGAGAAAATGCTGTTCCACTAACACATTTTCCTTTTATTATGGCAGTTTTTCCTGACTGAGGAGATCCCACTAGCATTTCTAAAATTATAAGCATATGACAGTTTATATTAATCTCATCATATATCCCAGTGTTGTCAGATGTGGGCCAGGACCTAGGCAGGTCTGCCGGACTGGTCTGGAAACAGGTTCTTGCGCGAAGTCACGAGAAAAGAATTTCTGAGGACTTACACATTAGAGAATGTGAGGTGTATTAGCAAGATTTATTGGAGGGGAACACAGGGCATAGTTGGCCTGAAGAGGCTGCCATAGTGCCTCGTCCACGATCAGATAGCTTATGTCTGTCAGTGCTGGGGAAGAAGTCCAGCCTCCGCCCCGCAAGCCTGCGGGGCAGGCTCACTCATCAGGTTCAGAACGGCCAGGACCCAGAAATGCAGAATGTCTCTGTGTCTCATTTCCCCACGTGCACGTCCACCACCAGGGTGAATGGTACTCTGGCTGAGATCCGGCCAGCCAGCTGCCACGCCCAGGCCCAGGTGCCTGCTAAGGAGACAGAGAACAGGCACGTGCACCAGGGTGCCACCATGGGGGTCTTTGTAAAACTTTGTAAAACTTTCCTGGGGTTTGGGAAGGGGTAAGCTTTCTTTCAAACCAACCAATGTTCTTCCTAATCCTTTGCAGGCTTGTGCTGGGCCCTCCAAGTATCGGATCCCTCTCCTGATCTGCCCGGGTTTCCTACCCTGATCCTGTCCAATCCTTTCCCCAGATTTTCCCAGGTTAGACTGCTTCCCTTAGGGTCACCATTTCGGCTCCTACTGCACATACCTCATAGTTTTGCCTCCTCATCTGGCTTCTCCTGTGCAGGTCTCAGCAGAGGAATTTCCCCCCAGCTGTTCATCCCTCCCACCAGTAATCCAGGCCTACAGACGGATGTTCCCTGGGGAAATTGGAAACTGGTCTTTCCTGTCCACTTGGATACCTGGGGTAACTGTGAAGCTGCCCCTTTCTAATTAATCCAGCTTCATTAGATGTTTGGCTCCCTTCTCTTTCATTAATATCTACCTACCTACCTACTATAACACCAATGGAATAGTCACCACATATAAAACCATCTCCTTTTTTGATTTCCCATTGCATATTTACTGAAACTCCTCCCAGTAAATTCCACCTTACAGAGTTAACATTGGAGGGCTGGGGAGACCTGGACTGGAATGTAAGGGTTGGGGTGGGGAAGGGCGAGGCTATTATAGCAGTGGCAGCCACCAGCTGAAGAAATGACTAGAAAAAATTCCCCTCCATCCCCCTAACTGATTAACCTTTTCCCCCCTCCTACTTGGAAGAAGAACAATACAAACTTTTGCTATTTTTGGTCCAGCCAAAGCTCACCTTTAGAAATGTTTCAGCCCTTTCCCCTCCCACTGGAAGGAGAGAATAAAAACCAAAGGCTTTTCCTTGGCTGCAAGATTTTCCCCTCTCTCTATCCAGCTGGGCCAAAAGCAGCCAGAGACTGAATCCTCAAGCCAACTCTCTTGTGGTTAGATACCTCGGTTTCAAACTCCATGGGTAACTCAAAACTCTTACCAACAACAGATAGTAGCTCAGCTGCTGTTGCATGCCATGAATGACTCCAGAGCCCCCAGGCACCAAAGTTTCTCATACCTTGCACCTGCATCCTTCCCTTTCCCAAACAATGCTTCGGCATATTCCATGAGTCAGGATCGTTCTAACATGGGGGTAAGGGGACTCAAGACGACTCTCAGGTTTGCTCATTTGCTGAAAAGACTGACAGACTCAGCATGTAGCAATGATCGTCAGTAAGATTTATTAGAGTATAAGGGAGAAAAAGTTATTTTCCTCTACCCTCCTGTCACCAAACTGGTTTCGTGTCAGGGACTGGCCCTGCCCCAGGATGACCTGAGACCTTTCGCATATGAGACAACCTTTAGGTTCTTGACTTGCCCAGGAAAGATTTTAAGAATGAGTCAGAGAGAGAACAAGCAAGTTTTATTCAAGTAGAGGGAATAGAAGAGGCTGGGACATGGGTTCTTGGAGACGGGATCGGGGTTGAGTTCAAGAGAGGCTGCCAGCACCCGCTGCCCACATGGTTGTGAGTCCCACAGGGCACTGCTGGAACAGAAATGAAAGTGTGCATCAAGGGGGACACAGACAAATGCACGTGTCAGTTGCGCATGTGGTCAGTCAGTTCCTGGATTTTCCATGTTCCCAGTTTTTGAACTTTCTGGCACCAAATTCTGTCTCTGCCTTCGGGTTGGGAGGGTCCTAGTTCTTAAAATGGTTTGTTCAGGAAGTGTCATGGTCTTCATCTCGCTTCACCCCCCTTGTACTTGTGGTGTCAGTTTTCATTATAATGATAATGTGATGAGCTTTGGAGTTGATTCTCTGGTCAATTTTTCCTCTATCTTGTATTGATCTGGTTTTAGCCAGTCCTTGCGATCGCTGACTGCTGTGACCCTGGCAGAGCTTTTCTTGCTATGAACTGTTTCCCTTGATCATGGTGGAGGTGGGGGCTCAGGCGAGAGAACCTCGCAGCTTATTGGCCCTATGACGCTCCTACTTCCCCATTCCACTTGTCAGGATTTTCCCCTAATTTCTTTCTGTCCTGCCTCATTACCAGGTTCTCAGCCCAGGGCCCTGAAAATTAAACTGGCAAAGACAGATTAGCAGCAGAAAAGTCAGCTGAAGTTTATTAGTGTGTAGTGGGAGAACTCAGTAATGAGTAACTCAAAGGAGTGGAGAAGCTTGGGCTTTTAGATAGTATAGAACAAAAAGTCTTTTTCCTTCTACCCTCCTAGATTCAATGGCTAGGGACGGGAATCAAACTGATAAGAGACAGATTCACAAGAAAATAGTTTTAATGACACACACAGAAACAGTCCACAAAGAAAACTGTGCCTCCCAGAGGCAACCAGATCATTGAGGCTTATCAGGCAGTGTCGATAAATCCCTGGCAGATCTAATCCCTTTCGGCTGGTGTTCAAACCCAACAGAATGAACTTGTTGACATCACGATGATGATAATATTCTCTGAGGCTTCATAGCCCTAGTGTAGTATCTCCTGTCTCCACAAACACACAAAGCCCAGAGAGGCCAGAGGTCTTTGAAGAGGCAGCACCAAGCACCTGACAGTTTAGAAGGATGTTGACAACGTTGAACTTCCTCTGAGCCCTGTGCTCCAGGAAAACAGCTATGGTCAAAATATTTACCCACCCTTCCCCAACTGTAAACATTGAGAGTTTTGTTTAGCTAATCCATGGTATTGCTGCCTAGGCTTCCTTTTTGTTTGGCCAAGCAGCCTGAGGAAGACCTTGAAGGCCTTAAACTAACATTGGCCCCTCGAGTAAGTGGTACCCTAGATAACAGGCTGCAGAGTCACAAGCAAATGGAAGTTCCTGAGATAACTTCCCCAAAGCCCTTGTGATCAACAGTCTCCCAACCCTCCCAGAGACTTTTCTTTGTGTGCCCTTTAAATAAGATCCCAGTGGAGCTTACCAAAACCCTATTTGGGTTTTGGGAACTTCCAGCCAAGATGGAGGCATAGGTGGACACACTGTGCCTCCTCTCACAACCAAAATTAAGGACAACAAATATTTAGAAACAAGAAAACAACCAGAGCTAATAGAAAATTGAACTGTACGGAAGCCCAACAGCCATTCATCCAGACCGGTAAGAGGGGCGGAGTCGAGGTAGGAAAAAGTGGAGGTGCGGACCCAGGAACGCAGGCAGCAGCAGCGGCTGGCAGTTCCCAGGTGCACAGGCAGCACTGGCAGACTCCGGGCACAGGATGGCAACTGTGCAGACCCAGTGAGGCCGAGCAAGGCGGCTGGCTGACCAGGTGGTCCCACATTCGAGCACGCAGACGGTCCAGGCAAAGGGGAAGCGGAGGAAGGGACTGGAATCCAGGAGAGAGCAGAGCAGGCGCCGCCACGTACAGCGTCACGACTCAGCGACTGGGCTGCCCCAACCTGGGGAACACCTAAGGCTCCACCCCTCACTATATAACAGCCACAACCAGACCAAAACTAAAACAAAACAAAACAAAAACACCAAAAATGGCTCAAACCGGAGAACAAATGAAAGCCACAGAGCCAATTCCTCTAAGCCATGAACAGATAGCCAACCTATGAGATGCACAGTTCAAAGCCCTGGTGATCAAGATGCTCACAGAATTGGTTGATTTTGCTCACAAATTAGATGAAAAAATGAAGGCTACAATATGTGAAATGAAGGAAGACGCATGGGGAACCGATAGAGATGGGAGGAAAACTGGGACTCAGATCAATGGAGTGGACCAGAAGGAAGAAACTAACAACCAAACAGAAAAGAAGGAAGAAACAAGAATTCAAAAAAAATGAGGAGAGGCTTAGGAACCTCCGGGACACCATTAAACATCCCAACATCTGAATTATAGGGGTACCAGAAGGGAAGAAAAAGAGCAACAAGTGGAAAACTTATTTGAACAAATAATAAAGGAGAACTTCCTCAATCTGGCAAAGGAAATAGACTTCCAGGAAGTCCAGGAAGCTCAGAGAGTCCCAAAGAAGATGGACCCAAGGAGGAACACGCCAAGGCACATCGTAATTACATTAGCTAAGATTAAAATGGAGAGAATTCTAAAAGCATCAAGGGATAAAGGGACAGTCACCTACAAAGGAGTTCTCATCAGATTGTCAGCTGATTTCTCCAAAGAGACCTTCCAGGCAAGAAGGGGCTGGAAAGAAGTATCTGAAGTCTTGAAAGGCAGGGACCTGCATCCAAAATTGCTCTATCCAGCAAAGCTGTCATTTAGAATGGAAAGGAAGATAAAGTGCTTCTCAGATAAGGTCAAGTTCAAGGAGTTCATCATCACCAAGCCCTTATTATATGAAATGTTAAAGGGACTTATCTAAGAAAAAAAAGATAAAAATATGACAGTGAAAAGACAGCAAACTCACAGCTATTAACAACCACACCTTAAACAAAAGCAAACTAAGCAAACAGCTAGAACAGGAACAGAAGCACAGAAATGGAGATCATATGGAGGGTTAGCAACAGGGGCGTGGGAGGAGAGGGGGAAAAGGTACAGAGAATAAGTAGCATAGACGGTGGGTAGAAAATGGACAGGGGGAGGGTAAGAGTAGTGTGGGAAATGTAGAAGCTAAAGAATTTATGACACATGGACATGAACTAAAGTGGGGGATGTGGGTGGGAGAGGGTATGCAGGGTGGAGGGGAATGATGGGGGAGAAATGGAACAACTGTAATAGCATAATCAATGGAATATATTTAAAAAAAAAAAAACAACCAAACCCTATTTGTCTGTGGTTGGAATTGACTAATCCAGCCTTAGCATGGGAACACTAAAGCATTTACCTGCGGACCATAGGCAGGTAAGACCTGGGCCCGAGGTCCTGCCTCCCCCTCTCTGCCTGCAGCCTGCCTGTGTGGCTTCGGGACCTGTTGTAATCCACATGCCTATTTCAGTTTCTCTTGTGCTCTTTTGTTAAACTGCAACGAATACCCTTCCCCTTATTACTTAGACAAGTCTAGTCATGCCCTCCTCCTTACTTACCTATGACAAGTCCAAACAGAGACCCTCCAAATTCCTGTTCCGTGTCTCATAAATGAGTAGATGAATGATTTGTCCGCACTGACCAGTATGAAGAAAATGCCTGTAAATTTAACTTGACCAAATTTCTCTCCTCCCCACTCCCCCCACCCCCACCAGCCCCCACAATCTGGATGACCCCTCAGATTAAACACACACTGGAATGCCAAGCAGTCCCCCTCAACACTAGCTGAGGACCAGGAAAAATATTTCCTGCTCAGCTGGTGGATCTGCCACCCATTGCCCTCCTTGCCCACACCCACTTCTTTCAATCATTGTTTACACCTCCATAGAAAAGGAAAGTCTTTTTCTGACTAATCTTTGAGACACTTGCAGGCCTTATGATCAAAGCCATCTCCCTCTTGCCATAGTCACCCTCCCTCCTTCCAATAGTCTCCCAACCCTGTTGCAAGTCTTTTTTTTTCCCCTGCTTAATAAGCTTTTAGAGTACTTTTAGGCTTATGGAAACAATGCAGAGAAAGTGGAGTTCTGTATATCACCTGCTCCACACCCTCACCCGTCTGCAGCTTCCTCTAAAAGTAACATTCTGCACTCTGTGGTGTATTAGTTTCTACTGCATAACCACTATTAATACGTTATTACTGAAACCCATAGTTCACTTTAGGGTCACTTCTGTATTGTATGTAACATCATGTACCTACCATTTCTCTAACATAAAAAGGGTTTCATTGCCCTAAAAATGCCCTGTGCTCCACCTGTTAACCCAATCTCCACTCGCTCTAACTCCCTGGCTACCTTTGATCTTTTTTCTATTTCTATAGTTAGGCCTTTTCCAGAGGCCATATAGTTAAAAAGCATACAGTATGTAGCCTTTGAAGATGCTTCTTTCACTTAGCAATATCCATTTAAGTTTCCTGTATGTCTTTTTGGGGCTTGATATCCTTTTACTGCTGCATAATATTCCACTGTCTGGTTTGTTTATTCCCTCACCTACTGACAGATGTCTTGATTGCTTCCAATTTTGGCAATTATGCATAAAGCTGCTCCAAACATTCATGTGCACGTTTTGTGTGAACATAACTTTTCAACTCATTTGGGTAAATATCTGGAAACAGGATTGCTGGATTGTGCGGTTAGTGTGTGTTTGTTTAGCTTTGTAACAAATTGCCACACTGTCTTCCAAAGTGGCTGGACAATTTTGTGTTCTCACTCACAATGAATCAGAGTCCCTGTTGCTCCACATCCTCGTCAGTATTTGCTGTTGTCAGTGTTTCGGGTATTAGCCATTCAAATACGTGCACACCTACTGATATCTCACTGCTGTGAAGTACAATGAAAGTGTTAAGATGTGTTCCAAGAAAGTTCTGGAAGAGATGCTCAACCACCCAGGTTGTTGGCAAAAGAACAATCTGGTTGGTGTACCCATGAAGTTCCCTGAACCTTAGAAGCTGGGCCATGGAGCTGAGTCCTGAAAACTAATATGTTACAGTTACCTTTGTCAAGGAACTTCAAAAAAGTTATGAAAAAGCTGAAGGAGGGAGGTTAAAGAATAAGCCATAGGGAATACTATGGACAAGAGAGGACAGACGATACTTTTCAGTAAGTAAAGTGAGCTGTCTGCACTCTCTACTGTCACCATCTGTTACTTCTAAGGAAGTTCTACAGGAATGTGAAGTCTTTAGACACAAGAACCCAGATCTTTTGGGTGTTTTTGTTGTTTTCTTGTTTGGTTTGTTTTTAGGGGATACTCATTGGGGTATACACATGGAAGAAATGGCAGAGAGAATGGCATTACTAGTCTCCCACTGAGCAGCGTTATATACGTGTATTTCCCACAATGCAGCGAAAGATCATGATGCCCAGAAGACATGGGCAGTTACTTAATGAACTGTGTAGGATGTAAGAGCTGCACACTCAAGAAATTAGTGTCTTCTAAGTCACCTGCTGTTTCCATCAAGGTGGGTGGAGCAAGCCAAGCATCTCACAGTGCAGGCCTTTGTCAAAAGCTGCACTGTTCATTCCTATAACCACTACATACATATTTACATTAATTAAAATAAAATCTAAAAAAGAATTCCCCAGACACACTAGCTTCAAGTACTCAACAGTAACCTGTGGCTGGTGGCAACCACATTAAACAGCACAGATTTAGAACATGTCTGTCTCTGCAGAGAGTTCTTTCAGAACAAATTAGTGTTTCTTGGTCTTGGCACCATTGCCATTTGGAACCAGAAAACTCTGTTGTGAGGGGCTGATCCATGTATTGTAGGATGTTTCACAGCAGTCCTGGCCTCTAACCTGTAGATAGCAGTATCTTCTCCATCCCCAGTTGGGATGATCAAAAATGCCTCCAGATGTTGCCAAGGGCCACCTGGGGGCAAAAATCACCTCTTGTTGAAAATCTCTCATCTAGAGCAATGACCAGCCCCAGCATGGATTGACCAAGCACCACCTCCCAGAAGGAGATATCTTAGACCCCAATCCAGAGAGACTGGTTGAGCTGGAGGCTTAAGGTATCACTGACAGACCAAGCACCTCTCCATTTCATTCCACTGCCACTTCAGGGTCTCAACATAGCCTCAGCTGATGCTCACAGATAACGAATCTTATTGGTAATTATAAAATCATAAAAATTCAGTTAGAACTGGAAAACATAGGGGTCAGTCAGAGATGTCAATAGTGGTGGGCCAAAGATAGCTACCAAGACCCCTGAAATGGTATGAAAATTACTGAAGCTTTCAGAGAAGTATAGTTGTTGGTGGCTGAGTATTTTCTCTGTGCATGATTGGCACATATTTGCAAACATGAGTAATCTCAAAAGCAAACATCAGACCCTCCAAGTAGAGGTAAAAACACTTTGAGCTACATCCTTTATCCCATTATGTGGATTATTAAGGTGCGCACAGGGACACCAGAAGCAGAGAAATGAAGTTACCGATTCAGAGCCTCATAGAAAGACACATATGTAGTAGGAATCAGTCCCTGTCCACCCTCCATAGCATTTAAACCTGATAGGGACCTAGGAATCAGCTAAGAAGGCACCTCTCAAACTTCAACATACCAACGAATCACCTGAACATCTTGCTAAGGGGAAGACTCGGACTTAGTAGGTGCATGGAGGGGCTTAAGATTCTGCAGTTCTGATAAGCCTTAGTTGATGCTGATGCTGCTGGTGCACAGACCATACTCTCAGTAGCAAAAATCTATCTCAATGCTTTTAAGCCATGATTGCACAATAAAATTACCTTGGGGTTACTGTTTGTTTGCTTTTATTAATTACTGATAATTCCGATGCTTGAGCCTTACTCCTAAAAATTCTGATTCATTGAACTAGAGATTAGCTCAGGCATTTAAAGATTCTAGCTCAGTATTTAAAGATTCTCAGGGAATTTTCCAGTTTGCAGCCAGGGTTGCAAACTACTGTCCAAGGCCAACCTATCTTTTTAACTGTTAAAGCAACTAATAGAGTTTAAGTTAAATCAAATTCACCCAGCTTGTCAGTCAAACGCAGAGCTGGTCCCTAAATCTGGATATTGAACTCATAGTTCAGTACTTAAGGCTCATTTCCTCAGGGAGGAACCCTGTGCATTAGAAATTGGTTGCTCTTTCTAGCTTTCATTGCTCTTTTCTACTTGTAAACACACACACACACACACACACACATTTACAAACTTCGTTGACTGTGGCCTCTCTCCTTAATGCTTCTCTGTCCTGTGAGGTTCATGGGTCTGTTTATGTCAAAGACACACTGCACAAGATTCCAAACACCTAATCAGCTGGGCCAGAGTTCTGCAGAATCGAAACTGTTGCCAAGTTCACACTTATCATGGGATGAACACTTGCTGTTTCCCTGATACACAGCCATTTTCCTGTGAGAGCCAACAGCCCTCCCACCCTTCATTTCAGCACTTACTTACATTTCCATCCCTTTCTTTCAGAACGGGGTTAGCGCTGGTGCCTCGCAGAAAATATTTTCACCTGAAAACTCAATTAGCCTGCTAGCAGCTTTCCAAATGATACAGGACTAGAAGGCGATAACTGACCAGACGCAACCCTTTTAAAGTCTCTTTTCCCCCTGCACAGGTCAGTCCCTCCTTGGGAAAGGCTGGATGCCAGGCTCTGGGTATGGGCAGGTCCACGGCTCCCTGACCTGAGACCTAAGGTACAATCATCTAGGTTGCCCTGGACTGAAGCTCCCAACAGAGCGTGCTACCTTAGCAGCTACGCAGTCAGAGTCATGACATGAGGCACCTCTCTGTCCCCACAAATTAACAGTGGTTCTCTAGATTATTCCTTTAGTCGTAAACCACTCACTGTGGCCCAAATAGTTTCCATTGCAGATGTCCCCGGAATCATATCAGTGAGTACATTGTTGACCGTTACAAATTAGACAAGAATTGGACACATTGTACAAAAACCTAGATCTCTGTCCCCCCACTGATCTTTCTACAACACTGAAGTTATCATAAGGTCCAGGTAGTCTCTGTGCTCTATGCCACATTGACCCCTGAAGGGAATTTGCATATCCAAACGGCTTCTCACCAACATCCTCCCAACTGCCAAAGTTGAGCATGTACTGGAATCAAAGCAGGGACAGCCCCTCTTTCTAAAATTCATTTTCACCAAGATAAAAAGCCTGACAATCTTATTGGGCCTTTGGGGTGTGCAAAACCTCCTGGGTATATCTCCCACATATAAATACCATGCTTATCTGAGAAGCCTTAGAGCTGTGTGGACCAAATCTCAGAGCAACCTCCTCCCTGTGGCCTTGTGGCACCATGAGGTAAAGACTTTCTCTGCCTTGCTGATCTTGTTTCTGTGTCTTTTGACATTCCTTGACTTTCCTAAAGGGCCAGTTCTTAGGCCTTCTGCCAAGAACTGGCCCTCATTGCCTCTGACTCTGACAGGCACCCCTAACAACCTAGTAACTGAGGAGAGTTTAGTAAGAGGGCTGTTTAAGACGGAGTGGAAAATCAGCAGAAGATGGTTCTGAACCCAGGGCCTCCCAACGGTGTTAACACCTCTAGGCTGGCAAGGGCAGGAGGAGGAAGCAAGCAGCCACCAGACCTGTTGAGACCCTCAGCTATACCTGTAGGGAAGGGCTTCTCAAGAAGTCTTCGGTGCAAAACTTAACCACTGACAACCCAAAGCCTGGCACAGTGGGAATTAAGACCCTGAACTTTACCTCCTCCTGTGCTCTAACTTCTGGCTGATGCCTGCCAGTGGGCCAAACCTAAAAGGAAGTCAACAATGAAAGAGGTCCCATTAATGAAATCCATACCATCCATTTCCATGAGCACACAGCACAGGAAAGAATGTGGAAAGGGAGATCCAGAGAGGGGAGACAGACTGTATGCACAGAGACACATTTCCTAACTGTCCCATTACCAGGCTTGCTCAGTAAGAGCAGCAGTGCTTTAAGAGAATCAATGAGAAGGCTATCTTAATTCCAAAACAGTCGTTTGTGTAGCACTCTGTAAATGCAGTGACTTTCCCAGGAGACGCTGACAGAATGAACGTTCACCAGATAACAGGGGCCTGGGCCTATGGGGGAACAGGTATGGGGACCAGTCAGCGTTTAGATCCTTTTAGGCAACACTGATTGTCTTCAGGTGGCAAGGAGAAGAAACTATTTATAAGATGGCCATTTTTCTGTTCTTTTTTAAAAAATGGTTTTATTGTTGTTCAAGTGCAGTTGGCTCCCTTTTCCCCCCACAACTCCCCCCAACCCCAACCATTCCCACCTCCCACCCTCGATCCTACCCCTCCTTGGCTTTGTCCATGTGTGTTTTATCCATGTTCCCTGATGGCCCTTCCTCCTTCCCCCTCCCCTATTATCCCCTCCCACCTCCCTCTGGTCACTGTCAGTTTGTTCTTTATTTCAATGTCTTTGGTTATATTTTGCTTGCTTGTTTGTTTTCTTGATTAGGTTCCACTTATAGGTGAGATCACATGGTATTTGTCTTTTACCGCCTGGCTTATTTCACTTAGCATAATGCTTTCCAGTTCCATCCATGCTGTCACAAAGGATAGGAGCTCCTTCTTTCTTTCTGCTGCGTAGTATTCCATTGTGTAAATGTGCCACAGTTTTTTGATCCACTCATTTACTGATGGGCACTTAGGTTGCTTCCAGCACTTGGCTATTGTAAATTGTGGTACTATAAACACTGGGGTGCATAGGTTCTTTCAAATTGGTGTTTCAGGGTTCTTAGGTTGTAATCCCAGCAGTGTAATTGCTGGGTCAATATGCAGTTCTATTTTTAGTTTTCTGAGGAAATTCCATACTGTTTTCCACAGTGGCTGCACCAATCTGCATTCCCACCAACAGTGCACTAGGGCTCCCTTTTCTCCACAACCTCACCAGCACTTATTGTTTGTTGATTTGGTTAGCATGGCCATTCTCACAGGTGTGAAGTGGTATCTCATTGTGGTTTTAATTTGCATCTCTCTGATGACTAGAGAGGCTGAGCATGCTTTCATATGTCTCTGGGCCCTCTGTATGTCCTCCTTAGAAAAGTGTCTGCTCAGGTCCTTTGCCCATTTTTTCATTTGGTTGTTTGTCTTCCTGGGGTGGAGTTATGTGAGTTCTTTATATATTTTAGAGATCAACCCTTGTCCAAGGTATCATTTGCAAATGTATTTTTCCCATACAGTTGGTTCCCTTTACATTTTGCTGATAGTTTCTTTAGCCATTCAGAAGCTTTTTATTTGGATGAAGTCCTATTTGTTATCCTTTCCTTTATGGCCCTTGCTCTAGGGGACATGTCAGTGAAAATATTGCTGTATGGAATATCTGAGATTTTCTTGTCTATGTTCTCTCTAGGACTTGTTCTTATTGATGCAAAGTCTCTTGATTACTATGAAACTATGCAATTGCGATTACTATGAAATTCACTCTTTGCTAAATTGATTGTTCTCCAGGTGTGGTCCCCTAATCATGAGCATCCACATCATGTGGGAATTTGTTTTAAATATAGATTCTCAGGTCTCAAATTCAGGGGTGGGGGTGGGAGGAGAAAGGACCTCAATCTGTGTGTTATAAGTCTTCCAGGTGACCACGATGCAAGCTCAAATTTGAAAAGTCACTTAGCCCCTCTACTAGACATTAGAAAATAAGAAATCTAAAAAAAAGAAAGAAAATAAGAAATCTTATCAGGGTTGCGATGTGTTAGTTCCAAAGAGTACATGTTCCTTTCTTTCCTGGTTTGGTTTGAACTGGCAAACTGTAGAACACGTTTTCTGATCCAAAGTTTTCTCACCTGCTACAGTCATCCCATCTGCCATAGTAGTCAGTGGGACAGGAAGAGCTTGCAGGACAAGGGGACCGACCCTCCTTCAGGATTCCTTCTTCACTGCACAGCTATACCTGTCCCATGAAAAGACTGCAAGTGAGGAATTGCAACAGAGTTCACCATAAGAGTCTCCAAGTCTCCCTTTTCAATATAACTAACTGTTGGTCATAAACTAGTGTTAGCAATGTCTGTAACTATAGGTCTGACAGAAAACAAGCACTCCCTTTCCCCAGCCCTAGGAGTGAGGCTCTCTAAGTCATTTTGTAGTGACCTGTAGTTATATTTCTAGAACCTCCTGACCTAAGGCAGCCTAAGGGGGTTTGGCACTATCCTACCCTGAATAAAGCCCATATAAAAATGTGTATCTGCCACATACAAGGGGATCCCAAAATGGAATTATCTTCTAGAGGGCAGACCCCTTGTAGTACAGGCTTCCCCCAGTAGGCGAGTGTTCTAGGAACCCAACCGTATCAGTGTACTAGCTGGTGTTGTTGTGAGAGGCTGCATTTGGCTTCAGTGAATTTTTTTGAAGACTTTTTTAACACATTTGTCTATTTCATGATGGGTGATTTATGAGGATTCAGCAGTTTTTGACAAAAAAATGGCATGACCTCCATGTCCTTCCCTCCCTTTTCACCGAATCTCACCCTGTATGACATTTTTTTTTCTTTGTTTCCCTGAATGAAAGAAGTCCTCAAAGGGAAACATTTTGCTGATGTGGAAGAGGTAAAACAAAAAACAGTAAAAGCACTAAAAGGCATCAAAATCAATGAGTGCAGAAACTGTTCTGAACAATGGAATAATGCCTCAATAGTTATATCACATCAAATGGAGAGTACTTTGAAGGTGACTGAAGTTTGAACATGTGAGAATAAATACACAATTTTTTTATAAATAAATTCCAGGGTTTTGGGGGTTCCCTGCATAATGCACATACCTGTAATTTGATAATAATACTTTTACTACCAATAATAGTACATTCTGTGTGCTCACTAGGTAACAGGAGGACTTCAGGTTCTCAACATTCCTATTTTGGAGTGTGGAGATACCTCTGTGATGACATTCTACTCCATAGTCTTTCCAGGGCGCAAGCCCCAAACAAGGTAAAAGATGACACAGGTAGATGAACAACCACCTACAAGGAAGAACAATAATTATCTTCTGGGTAGTTCCAGGGCAGCCCTGAAAGGTTGTTCAAGTTGTGCACTTGAAGATCTGCAGGCCCGGTGAGGGCTGAAATCCAGTATAATTTCTACCCATTAATACATGACATCCTAGCCCTAATTAGATCACCCAGAAAAAGGAGGACCTCTTTCAACTTCGCAAAGGCTCTGGCTGGACAGAGATGCAGAGATTGGGGGACGTGTTTAAGTCATGGGGATATAATGTACAGTATATGGAATAGAGTCAATAACACTGTAACTGTACCGTGACAAGTGATTACTGGACTTTTTGTGGTGACCACCTCATAAGATATATAAATGTTGAGTCACTATGTTACATACCTGAAACTAACATAATGCTTTATGTCAGTTATAATTGAAAATAAATTAATAAAAAAGGAAAACCTGGTTGATTCGGATACAAATATTCTAGCAACTTCCTCGGGCCATGTCACTTTGTGTGAATGAGCTTCCTGGCACAGTGTCTGTCCTCACCATACCATGGACTGCAGTGGGCAGAAGTGGAGCATTTGGGTCAAAAGCTCTTCCTGACTTTATCCCCTTTGGAGGCAGTGAGTGTTTTCAGTGAGCATCCTTAGGAACTACATTGATTTCACACACCCCTAACCCATCCCCTCCAACACAACACATGTGCACACGCACACACGTGCACGCACACTTCACTGGGTAACATTTCTTTACCACGCTTAGGTGGTGAAAAGGAAGGCCACCGTGTGATCTCACTTGAGTGGTCAACCACTCAGTTACGGCTTTAAGCAAAAACAGACTCCGATGGGGCATCACCTCTGAGGCCTGGGGAAGATGGCTTGGCATAGTGGGGAGTTTTTGAAGTCAAGACTTTGCCGGGGAAGTGGGGGAGCTATACTAAGCTGCCAGCCATATTTGTAAGGCTGAGTAAGGCTGAGAATCCTCTACTCACCTGGACTTTTTCTCTCATTTTCAAAAGGGGATGTTTCATAGCCTGTTTTGTTATTAGATTATGATCAGATATTCTGAGTCAGGATGATAAGATTTATATAAATATTTCTATCCATTGGAATAAAAAAGTTCATAAGGTTCCACTTGGGATCTTTCCTTGGGACTAATGGTTGGAATAGATATTAAGTATGGGATAGAAGGTAATCGGTTGAAGACACAGATGCAAATACACCTACATAAGATGTGAGGATGACTTTTTCAAGTATTAGAGACATTCATTTCTCTCCTCTCATGTTCTTGGAGCAGGGATAGAACTTCAGCTCTATTCCACAAGAGAATGAAATACTGGAAAGAAAATGTCTCATCCACTGACTCATTATTATTCTCCTCTCCCCATTGGTAGCTAAGACCACTGTAATTGTTGAGACTTTAAGCACCTGTTAATAACTATGCTACAGGGTTACCTGACATAAAGCTCACTGAGTTCAAAAGGTAGGACTTACAACTTCCTTGCATAGGCACATCTGACCTCATGCAAAGTTCACTCATCCCCCTGCTTCGGACCTGTGCATATATAGTAAACTTGTTGCTATGAGATGGTTCCTCTGACTTTTCAATCCCTCTGGAATTGGTTAACTTTATTCAGGCATAGACATCAGCACGGTACCACACTCTCCACCCCAGCTTAAGCATTCATGAAACCTGTCATTCAAAAGAACATTGGGCTCTCGTATTTTGCTCAGAACCCTTACCATATTTATATGTGGAGAATATGGAAAAGATAAGTAAATACCCTATCCTCATGTGAACCCTCTCTCCACATTTCTTCTAATAATGTTAATGGTGCTCTACAATGCTGAGAAGGGACAAGAGAAAGGGTTTTGCAGTGTTGGGGATGGTGCTAAAATAATTTGCCGTGAGAAGAACTAATCTCCTTTATGTTGCTTTCTCATAACTTTCATGCTGGAATCATGAAGGAATTAGCATTTCCTCAAGGTTTTTATGTCAACCTGTTCTCTGCCCTAAGACACAATCATAGAGCACTGGAAGGAGACAGATCAAAAACACTTGGGGATAATATTTGACTATTCAAATTTCTTGTTTAATTTCCGCTGAATCAAATGCTGCTGAAAAAAATGATTATTGTCTATTTTTACAGTGCTGAATCAAAAGAGAATCCCATTGAATACAGACTTGATCAACTCAGATGTCACTTTACGTGGGAGTTGCAAATTGAAGACACTGAAATCACTGATTTAGAAAACAGGGTCTCCGATGAAATTGAGTTCCTGGACACAAAATTTAACGTGCCAATACACAACCTCCTGGCCTATGTGAAACACCTGAAAGGCCAGAATAAGGAAGCCCTGCAGAGCTTGAACCAGGCTGAAGACTTATTCCAGACAGAACACACTGGCCAGTCGGAAGTGAGAAGGCTGGTCACCTGGGGCAACTACGCCTGGCTGTACTACCACACAGGCAGACTGGAGGAAGCCCAGATTTACTTGGACAAAGTGGAAAGCACTTGCAAGAAGTTTGCCAGTCCCTCCTGCTACTCAGTGGAGAGTCCAGACATGGACTGTGAGGAAGGTTGGGCCTTGCTGAAATGTGGAGGAAAGAATTATGAACGGGCTAAAGCCTGCTTTGAAAAGGCTCTGGAAGTGGAGCCTGAAAACCCAGAATTCAACACCGGGTATGCAATTGTTATCTATCGTCTGGATGGGTTCAGCAAAGCATCAGAGATGGGTGAGGCATTTTGTCTGCACAGCCTCAAACGGGCCATTGAGCTAAACCCAGAAGATGCGTATATTAAAGCACTCCTTGCATTGAAGCTTCAGGATATCGGACAAGAAGCTGAGGGAGAGAAGTACATTGAAGAAGCACTGCGCAGCACGTCCTCTCAAACCTATGTCTTTCGATATGCAGCCAAGTTTTACCGAAGAAAAGGCTCTGTAGATAAAGCTCTTCACTTCTTAAAAATGGCTTTGCGGGCAACACCCTCTTCTGCGGTCCTGTATCACCAGGTAGGGCTTTGCTACAAGGCACAAATGATTCAAATAAAGAAAGCTAATAATTGGAAGCCCAGAGGAAGAGATAAAGAAAATATCCACAGATTAGTTCAGATGGCTATCTGTGAATTTAAAAAGGCTTTGGAGTTAAGGCCCAGATTTCACATGATGTATATTGACCTGGCTGAGATGTATGCAGAACTGGGCCACCACAAAGAGGCTGAGGATATTTTTCAGAAGCTGTTGAGCATGGGGATCTTTCATGATCATCTACACCAAGATATTCATTTCCGCTATGGCCAATTTCAAGAATTTCACAGGAAATCTGAAGTCGATGCAGTTATTCATTATTTAAAAGCAATAAACAAAGAAAAATTATTTACAAGCAATAAAAGTCTCAGTGCTTTGGAGAAATTGGTTTTAAGGAAACTTCGAAGAAATGAAGCTGACATAGAAAGCTTGAGCATTCTCGGATTCGTCTACAAATTGAAAGGAGAAATGGGTGAAGCCCTGGAGTGCTACGAGCGGGCCCTGAGGCTGGCTGCTGGCTCTGGGAACTCTGAGGGACGTGTTCCTTAGGGGCTGAAATACGGACCGCTTTCACATTCCATCTGATTTGAGGTTAATGTGCACTAACCATCTTTTCTGTTGCTGCTTTCAGAAATATGTATTTTTTTTCGCCCCCATCCAGCAGAAAAGCATTTCTGTGAAATCTTTTGTAAGGCAAAATGCCCTAAATCAAACAGGCAGTTACCTTAAGAGATACTTTGCAAATGAAATGGAGCTGAAGCACAGAGGCTCACAGACAACTCACAGCCCTGGCAGTTTCAAGCTGAGCTGCGGAGTGTAGCTCCTGGGGAAGGAGCTCAGCGGCTGGGGTAGTGCACAGCCTCTATAAAGGCTCTGTGCAAAACAAACGAGGAGTATTATTCTTTTTGCCATTTTTCACAAACGTGAAAACTCTTTGAAACTTTCAATTTGCAAACAAGTACTAACAGATGTCTTGTAAAAGCAAATGGCCTGAAGGAAAGTTTTGAAAAGAGAGCACACCTGGAGCTGCTTCTCCTCAAAGGAAGGCATCACTTGGAAGAGGCGCTGGGTCATCCAGGACTTCATGCTGCTCCTGTGGTACACTGGCAGGTGTGCTGACGGATATCCTGGGAGGCCTTGGGGTTCTCAAGGTGTCAATCACAAAGGGTTTCCATATGCAGCCTACGACATTGCCCCCCAAGAAAGATCGGTATCCTGTCCTTACAAGCCTTGAAAGCTAGCACCGAATTGGCTTTGTCTTGGCATCCCCAATTTCTCTTCATCTCTGTGCAACGTTTCCTCTGCTACCTGAAATCCATCTGCTATCTCTTGCAGGCTCTGCTGTAAAAACTAATTAAAAATAAAATTCATCATATGCATGAGGGTATTATTTGTAGCAGGGATTTTCAACTGGTGTTAGTGGGGGAGGTAAGAGACAAGAGGAGAATTTGGCCACTCAGGGCAAAAACAAGGTGCATCTGGCAACATCTGGAGAAAGTGTGTTTGCTTATTTTCCCCCCAGGTCATGCCCATTGATTTTAGTGAAAGTGGAAGGAAATGAAAGAGAAAAGCAGAGAAATACTGATGTGAGAGAGAAACATCTACCAGTTGCCTCTTGTATGAGCCCCAACTGGGTACCAAACCTGCAACGTAGGCATGTGCATGGCAGGGAAGCGAACCATGACTTTTTTTATTTAAGGAATGATGCTCCACCCAGCTGGTCCACACCAGCCTGGGCTGGAGGCAGTTCTGATGGTCACAACTACAGGGTGCTGCTGATATCTAGTGGACATACTTAATGATGCTGGGTAAGCACTGTACAATGCTCGGGGTAGCTTCCCACAACACACAGTTATCCAAAAAAAGTCAATGGTACTAAGGCTAACTGTGGCCAACATCCATCTCCTGGACGAGTTATTATTCCTGACGATTCACTGTTCCAAGCTGATTTTAAATCAGTTGGATGTTTCACTTTTTTTCTCATTGCTGTATTTTACATATTTACAGTAGAAATTCAAGACACAACACTATTGATTTTCCTAAGAATCCAAACAATCCAGCACTCAGAAAAATAAGATTGGTATTCAAATTCCATGTAGCAAGGCCCTGATATCACCCATCATGAACTTCAAAATCACCTTTCTTTCCAACATTGAGTTTGGGGGGCCCATTTCCGGAGATGATTTGAATTAATCTGGGATGGGGCCTCATTGGTGTTGCTCTAAAAACTTCCGTTGGTGAGTCTAGTGTGCAGTAGTGTTGAAATCCCATAGCTGTTCCTAATCAGTTATTAATCAGATGGGGACAGTGAGGCACATAGTGGTGATGTGGCTTTATTACTGCTGAGTCACACAGGGAGTGGGACCTGGCCAGACTCCTGGGACTGGATTCAGCCCTGTGCTCATTTTTATTTTCTAAAAGTTTCTTGTTTTCTTTTCTAATGTAAATATATACACACTCATACACTCTGTTTCCTTTTTCTCTTTCTGTAAATCTTGTCTGTCTTCTGTTCCTCGTGGTATGCTTATCCCAAGGAGACACTGGGAAGGATTCCAAAGTTCTAATCCATCTGAGGCAGAGCCCCATGGAACCAAGATGACTGCCGGTTTGCAGCAATGACAAGAGAAACGTTTTGTCTGCCTCTCTGCCTTCCCTCTCATGCATTGGAAAATTACAACCCCAACTGCTTTTATCCCCTAGAATTCCAAAGACACCTTGTTCGAAAAAAGGAAAGTTTTTTATTCATTAATTTCAGCATTTGTTTAGAGCCTGAACATTTCCCTGAATACACGGATAAACCTGTTTTATTTATTCAGAAATTTTTGTGCAGAACTTTCTGACTCGTTGTGTGTGTGGTAAGCAGAGTCGGGTTAAAGGTGTTGCCAAGTTGTGAAACTGCCAATCTTTGTTGAGCTGTCTTCCAGAACGAGGACGTGTCCTGGAAGCTGAGCACCAGACTGACCCTGTGCTGGAACAACTCAGCCCCGGCATGGAGCGGCCTGTCCTCTCTGATGAATATGTGTAACCAGTCCCAGTAAAGGTGATTCCCTGGTCTGTTCGGGGAAACCCTGCTTCGGGAGATGGCCCCAGTGCTCTCCTTACTGCTGGAAGTAAGAAACCTCCTTTGCTCCTCTACTGCCTTGGTGGACATTCACTGGGCTGCACCAGATGAGCCCATGATGCTCAGTAACAACGTCTCAGTGGAAACTTGTCATTGGTGAGGGCTGAGATGAGAGATGGAGAGGGCAGGAGGGACTGAGCAAATACTTCTTACACCTAGCAGTGTGTTCGATTAAGCATTTCTTAGACAAAAATATCCCTGCTCCTCTTCTGCTCCTTTTTTTAAGAGACAAAGTATAGATAACCTTTATTTTTAAAGAAAATGTTACTCTCACTTGAAGACTTAAAATCATCATCATCATCATCTGATCACCTCTTATTTGCATGCTTATATGTGCCAGGGAGTTCCTAAGGATTAAATTCAAGTTCTGTCAACTACAGTTAATGTTAATGTTAATGTTTGTTAATGTTGTTAATGTTAATGTTAATGTTAATGTTAATGTTAATGTTAATGTTAATGTTAATGTTAATGTTAATGTTACCAGGGACACCCGAGTCAGGGGCTTCCCAGCCTCAGCTCTTGCCTTGCTAGCAAGAAATGAATTCAAGAGAGAAACAAACACATCATGTGGAATGAAATAGCGAGTTTACTTATAAAATATAGCAAAACTCAGGTAGTAAGTCTCAGTAAGTTTATTCTATACACTTTACCGAGGCTACAAGTGGACACTCAGCTAGTCTGAGTGCTCCAACTACTGGGGCTCTGGGGTTGTATACTTTAGTCAGCTTCCAGGTTTCCACTTCCTTCTCCACCTTCCAGACCTTTCTTACAGTCGCAAAGCATTCTTTCCCATGGAAGTGATGCACACAGAATTTGAAGGGCTCCCCTCCTCTTGTGCCATCACAGTTATGTGATTCTGGAACGCCACACCCTGCTTTATTTCCCCTCTGGCCACTCTTTCCTGGCTTCTACCTAACATTAAGTAACAATTTGTCTCGGAATGTGGGAATCCACAATAGAGCAATAGAGGACTCTCTGTGGCAAACCACCAGCACCTTGCTTTGTTCTGCTGCGCAGGGATCAGAGATCAAGAAATTCCCTTGGGTCCCTGGCTGAACAGCTCAGCTTTTCTCAGCATCGCCTGATGCACTGATATTGTGGGTTGATCCCCAATCAAGGTGCTACAGGTCCAACACTTGCCAGTGTCAGCCTACCAGAAAAGCAAGTTTAATTTTTTGTTCAAGTCTCAAGATGGTAGCACATACATCTCTCTGTCCCTCAGTATAGTATACTAAGGAAGAGGTTACAAGCCTCTTATTGTCATTGATTCTCCAGAGGGGCGTGCAAAGACACAGAATAATTAGGAAAACATAACTGCTCTGAGAAAATAGGAGCAAAGTTAGGTTAAGATTCCAGTTTAGAGGCTGGCAGAAATTGCATACCATAAAATGAGCAAATTCTGTTTCCAGATGAGCACACAGGCAGAGATCTGAGCATGACCTTGGCAAGTTCACACAGTCAATTGTCACAGGGGTCCCTGGCTCTAGGGTCCACAGACTGGGCATAACTGGCATCTCCTAGCTCCCAGGCTTCTATAAACATGCTTGGTACAGACACTGAGAAGGGAATTTGCCTATGGTGAGAACCATTCTTCACCATCTTCTTCTCAAAAGGAAATAAAAAAACCAATAGTTTCAGTTTCCCTGCAGAGGGCAGGAACTCTGACCATGGTCAGTTTCACTTTCCAGTTTTGCTTTCCACCTTGGTTTCTAAGTTGTTCTTGCAATGATATGCCCACAGGTTACATGATTAGTTGCTGTTTCCCTTCCTTATATATCCCTGCCCTGGGGCATAAATGCATTGGAAAATCTCCAAAAGTTTGTAGATCTCAGAGCAGCCCATCCAGCAAAGCAAACACAGCACACCTGCGCCCTGATTCATAGCAGCAATGAGGTAAGTGTTTCTTGCTTCTCTGCCTTTCTGTCTAAGGTTGTGAAAAAACAAATGTTAATCATGACTATCTAAACGAACTTCGTTTCAATGATGTCAAGTTTCCTCATTCTTCTGTTTGGGAATCTGCATGTACACTAAGTGTGTCTTTGTGTACATTCAACACACACATAAACTGTTTTATTAATTCAGGGGTTCTCATTTTGTTAGCATCACCCTGAGGAAGGTTATGTTAAAGTTTAAAAAATTAGGGAAATGGCAAACAAATTTATGAGAGTTTACAGAATTCTTTGGAGAGATGGAGGAGACAGATGTGACTGTAAAGGGACAGTAGAAGGAAGATATCTATGATGCTCAGAGAGCTCTGTTTCTTGATGGAGGTGGTGGTTCCTGGGATTTAGTCATGTGATAAAATGACATAGAACTGTACACATATTATAACAATTTTAATTGTCTAACTTTGATATCATACTATAGTTGTGTGAGATGTAATCATTGGGAGAAACTTGGTGAAGCGTGTACTGAAACTATGTGTTCCCTTTGCTTTCTGTGAATTTATAATTAGTTTCAAATAATTAGTGGGAAAAGTACTTGGTCAAAGTTATCTCTTTTAGGTGGTCTTATTTTCTTGCATAATCTGCAGACTAAGGTCCTGAGGTCCCATATTTGTACCTGAGCTGTGTCCAAATTATATTAATAGGAAAAAAGAAAAACCTTCCTAAAAAATTTTTGTTTCTTGATTTTTAGAGAGACAGAGAGATCAACTTGTTGTTCCACTTATTTATGCATTCATTGGCTGCTTCTTGTACATGCCCTGACCAGAGATTGAACCAGCAACCTTGGTGTACCTGGCCAAAGTTCTAACCATCTGAGCTACCCAGCCAGGGTCAGGAAACTCTTATATAGCACATAATGTGCTCTAAGTGCTTTGCACATGTGGCTTATTAATCCTCACCAAACCCAGTGTCATAAGAACTATTATTATCCCTATTGTACAAATAGGGCATTGAGGCACAAAGAGGTTACTTGGAGAGAAAGTGCTGGAGCCAGCCTATGGAGACAAGCAAATTGCATTCAAAGTCCATGCAGATCTTAGAAATATGGTTGACCCTTGAACAAGGCAAAAGGCAGGAATTCCAAGCCCAGCCCCCACCCTCATCCCTACACAGTCGTAAACTCACTATAATTTTAAAGTCTACAGTCAGCCCTTCCTATCCACACATTCAACCAACCACAGATCAAACACAGTGGTGCTTTCAACCACAATTGGTTGGATCCCTGCATGTGAAACCCCTGATAGGAAGGACTGACTATATAGAAACAAATCCAGATATATATAAGTGAGCCTTCAAGTTCCTTCCTGTGTTGCTCAAGAGTTAACTATAGGGGAACTCTAAAGAAAAGAAAAAGACCAATCAAGGCAGCTGTGTCCTTTTCCAGGCTAACCTATAAATGTGAAATGATTTATCTGGCTTCTTTCCATTAGCATTGCCTCACCTAACAGAAAATCTGCTTGTATTTTCACAGTAAGAATTCTGAGAAGGATCAGCTCAAAGATAGGCTGGAGCAGCTGAGATGCCATTTTACATGGAAGTTGCTCATTGAAGATGTTGAAATTGATGATTTAGAAAACAGGGTCTTCAAAGAAATTGAGTTCCTGGACACAAAATTTAACGTGCCAATACACAACCTCCTGGCCTATGTGAAACACCTGAAAGGCCAGAATAAGGAAGCCCTGCAGAGCTTGAACCAGGCTGAAGACTTATTCCAGACAGAACACGCTGGCCAGTCGGAAGTGAGAAGGCTGGTCACCTGGGGCAACTACGCCTGGCTGTACTACCACACAGGCAGACTGGAGGAAGCCCAGATTTACTTGGACAAGGTGGAAAGCACTTGCAAGAAGTTTGCCAGTCCCTCCTGCTACTCAGTGGAGAGTCCAGACATGGACTGTGAGGAAGGTTGGGCCTTGCTGAAATGTGGAAGAATGAATTATGAACGGGCTAAAGCCTGCTTTGAAAAGGCTCTGGAAGTGGAGCCTGAAAACCCAGAATTCAACACTGGGTATGCAATTGCTGTCTCTCGTCTGGATGGGTTCAGCAAAGCATCAGAGATGGGTGAGGCATTTTGTCTGCACACCCTCAAACGGGCCATCGAGCTAAACCCAGAAGATGCGTATATTAAAGCACTCCTTGCATTGAAGCTTCAGGATATCGGACAAGAAGCTGAGGGAGAGAAGTACATTGAAGAAGCACTGCGCAGCACGTCCTCTCAAACCTATGTCTTTCGCTTTGCGGGCAAATTTTACCGAAGAAAAGGCTCTGTAGATAAAGCTCTTCGCTTCTTAAAAATGGCTTTGCGGGCAACACCCTCCTCTGCCTTCCTGTATCACCAGGTAGGGCTTTGCTACAAGGCACAAATGATTCAAATAAAGAGAGCTAATAATTGGAAGCCCAAAGGAAGAGATAAAGAAAATATCCACAGATTAGTTCAGATGGCTATCTGTGAATTTGAAAAGGCTTTGAAGCTAAAACCCACATATTATGAGGTATATCCTAACCTGGCTGAGATGTATGCAGAACTGGGCCACCACAAAGAGGCTGAGGATATTTTTCAGAAGGTGTTGAGCATGGGAATCTTTCATGATCATCTACACCAATATATTCATTTCCGCTATGGCCAATTTCAAGAATTTCACAGGAAATCTGAAGTCGATGCAGTTATTCATTATTTAAAAGCAATAAACAAAGAAAAATTATTTACAAGCAATAAAAGTCTCAGTGCTTTGGAGAAATTGGTTTTAAGGAAACTTCGAAGAAATGAAGCTGACATAGAAAGCTTGAGCATTCTCGGATTCGTCTACAAATTGAAAGGAGAAATGGGTGAAGCCCTGGAGTGCTACGAGCGGGCCCTGAGGCTGGCTGCTGGCTCTGGGAACTCTGAGGGACGTGTTCCTTAGGGGCTGAAATACGGACCGCTTTCACATTCCATCTGATTTGAGGTTAATGTGCACTAACCATCTTTTCTGTTGCTGCTTTCAGAATCATATTATTTTTGAGCAATTACTCACACCTGATCAAATATTACTTGTATTCAGAAAATAGTGAAACAGATTATAGATGTCTCTATGTGAGAGACAGAGAGGAACAGAGGCATAAACCATTTCATGTGAATGTTATGCAGTAGAAATAACAGTTTGTTAAGTCGATTTATTGCAAATAAAACACTGCACTTGCATCAAGTAAAACTATTTGTCAACAAATAGTTTTCAGTGCTAGATACCAAACATACTATGGTGATGTAAGGAATTTATTTTTCCTCTACCCATAGGTTTGTTGACTGAGGCCCCCATAAATTAGACTAGGAAAGGACACATTAATGAGAAAAGCAAACAAAATGTTATTAACATGTGCATTTCGCACACACAGAACACTACCCTCTGGGCTTATATTGCAGCTTAGTAAAAGAACAATAAATTTTTAGAGAAGTGATAAGAAAGGGAAAACAGTTCGAGTTAGTACCAAGGGAAAATGTAAGAAGGTAAACATATGGGGAAAAATACCTGAAGATGACAGCTAATTACCAAGGTTTGTTTTGTGGATTCCTTTGATGACTCTGGGCTGATAAAAAAGCTGGAGTTGTTTCAGGAGATGACCCTCTGTCTGGATAGAATAGGGAGGTGGAACACCTTTAGGAACTTGTTCCCTGCTTTTTACTCAGATAGGGAGATAGCGGAGCTCTTCTGTAGTTTTCCCCACTCCATTCCAAAAGTAAAGCATTTCTATGAAATCTTTTGTAAGTGAAATGCTACGAAGAAAAGACATAATTACCTTAGGGGATATTATGCAAATGAAATGGAGCACGGAGCCTCAAGGACACAGTTCAAACCCAGGGCAGTTTCATGGTGAGCTGCTGAGTGTACCTACTGGGGAAGGAGCTTAGCTGCTGGAGTTATGCTCTGCTGAAACCAGAAAAAACTGGAGGTCTTGTTCCCTGTCGCCTAGGAGACCCAATAAGCAGAGACAGGGATTGAATCTTTATGGGCTCTTTATTCAGATGGCCAGGAATCTGAGAAGAAGGCAGATTTGTGCCTTAACAAACTGTTTTGAATTCGATTTTCAACTGACCCTTTTTATGAAGGAAGAAAAGCGTAGAGAAGGGGATTGGAATTCAGGGGGGAAAGTTAATCAGATAAAAAGCTGCAGCATTCTTTCATCTATGCTTTGGGTGGTGGTCTTTTTTGGTGTCCTGGGCGGTGGGCATCTCCCCCTGGAGGACAGTGGCTCAGATTCCATCTTGATTCCTTGAGACCTCCTGAGGCACAAAGGCGGAAGTGCTTGTGGTCTCCTGGAGTCAAGGTGGGTCATATCTTCAGTTCCTGAAACAATAGCTTTTTGTATACATTGATTACTAAGCTTTTTAGCTATTATCTGAAACTAACATTTTTCCAACCTCTGAGTCCCCCATCACTGCCTCTATAAAGGCTCTGTGCAAAACAAACAATGGACACCATTCTTTTTGCCTTTTTTCACAAAGGCAATAATCCCTTTTGAAATTTTATTTAGCAAAAACAGGTACTAACGTATGACCTCATAAAAGTAAAGAGACATGAAGAGAACTTTTGAAAAGTAGGGATACCTATATCTGCTTCTCCTCAATTGCCTTCCACTCAAAATAATCCTCATGCCAGTGTGGAATAGGTTGATGATCCCTTTCAGTAAATGAAGCAGACATTTTCTTCAAGCCTCATGCAATTTATAGTCTAGTGAGAGAGACAGACATTAAATCATGAACATTCATGTGTTGCATAACAATGGGGATAGACCAAAATCAAGATGGCGCAGGAGGAAGTGGAAGCTACTCTGACCTCCTCTCAGCACCAAACTGGAATTACAAAGAAGTTGTAGAGAATGCATCCTGAATAACCAACTGAGCACTAGCTAGAGAGAAGCTTTATAATCAAATGTTATGGGAGAAACTACCAGACATGCAGTTCTTCTTACCAATGAAGTAAAGAATTACAGATCATCAAGCCTATTAGCATGCAAGCAAAGTTTATTAGTGCTAAGTTCTAATGGGACAGCAAAAGCAAGGGTGGCAAGAGCAGGGTGGCCAGAGGCCGAGTGTCCAGGGGTCCCATGTGTGGCAAAAGGGCCAAGAGAGCAAGTCCTTTGTTCTGAGGATTTACATAGTTGGTGGGATGGGGGTGAGGAAGTCACATATTGATTGACAGGTAAAGGTGGTGCCAGCTTTCCCAGGGCAACATCACTACCCAAATGTTGGTATGTGTAGAGTATGTTAGCCTCAATCCTTATCTTGCTCCAGGCTCTATTTATCCATTTTGCATTCATGACTAGAGGAAGGCAATTGACCAAAGCTGTTCGCTGGCCTTCACTGTGGACCTCCTCTCCTTCCCCCTTCCAGGCTTTGGAACAAACACACAATCTGAAGGATCTCCTTTTCCCAGCTAGGTGCAATGATACACACAGACTTCTGAGGCCCTCCCCCCACCCCCACCCTGCAGGATCACTGTTTTGCTGGTGTTGTTGGGAATGCCTGGCAGTCTTATGAAATGAACCGGGCTCAGGACTTGTGGGTCAAAGGATGAGATATGCCTTCCTTTGCTTTTAGCCTCCTGGGTTAAATACTTTGCTAGATGGCAATGAGTGCTATTAAGAGACACATATGGGACCATATCCTCTTTGTTTGGTGGTTTGGATTCCCAGACAATAAAAACCCCAAGTCAAAGGTGAATAGGTAAGCCCTTTATTCAATGAGAGCAAAGAGAAAGCAAGAATCAAGAGCTTACATCACCAGATGGAAATCACTAACACCCTACACAAATGCTGGGGAATCCCAGAGACAGCATTCAGCATCCCACGGAAAAGTTCCAAGCAAAGCGTGCTTCCCTCAGGTGAGATTCCAAAGATTTATATTGGGTGCTATGTTTAATTAGTTTTTAAACAAAAGTGACTCCATGCCAAAGACCTTACGTGTCTTGGTTAACAGGTCCTTCTGGGGGAGGGGCCTGTTCCTCCTGAAAGAGCAGTCAAACATTAACAGTACTAGTCTCACAAGGAGAAGGGCCTTTTCTCCCTGGGAGAAAGCACACTAATGTTCTTGTTCTTACAATAAAGGTCACAACTCTGGCATAAACAGGGAAGATTCTTAATGTTCCTTTCACCAGTCTCAATTGTGTGGGCCTCACCTTCATTTGCCCCCTGACTGCGCATTCCTAGCTCCTACCTATCACAAAGACAAATGGAAGAAACCACTTCACCACAACGTGACTGCTAGGGGAGTGGAGGAGGTGAAAGAGGGGTGGCTGGGTTCCCACAGGTGGCAGCTAACGTGCCACAGGGATATTTCAGCACTTGGGGATTCTGTCTGACAAGTGTCTGGTCTAAACCCTGAGCTGGGCTCCACAGCCTGCAGCACCAGAGCCAGGAGACAAACTCAGATAACATCCAGCTGTGAAAAGCAGCAGAATTTCTGTCTGCCAGGGAGACACTTCTGGAGACACAGAGAGCCTCTCAAAGCACCAATGCACAAAATTTTGTTTGCAGCCACTTAAGCTGGGCTCTGGCAGAGGGGAGGCCAAGTGCACTAGAAATGCTTGAGGACAGTTGGTGGTTCTGGGGAGAGAAGTGAAGGAACAACCCTGTGATGAGTCCTCCCCCATCCTGCAGAAACCTTTTTAGGCAGAATACTCCCTTCCAGGTGGCATCAACCTGAAGAGAAGCAATAGCCCCACCCTGTGAGGCTTAAGCCAGGCTGCTGAGTACAGCTTGAGGCTATACCAATACTTAGTTTAACAACTAAAGTGAATCTCATGGAGCTGTGAGACTTCAGCTGACCCTTCCACAAGCTTAGTGCTGATTAAAACCAGGTTTGGTGTGAAGCCTGGTTCTTTTAGCACACCCAGGTCTAGCAGAGGAGCCACAAGCTTTGGATCACTGACAGTTCCAAACCAGTTAGCCAGGGCCTGTCACAAGCAGCATGGGACAAAGACCTACTATACTGCAGTCTCTCAAGGCCTGGCAGGTCTACTCTAACTTTGGGGAAATGGAAGAAAATGCATGGAGCTGTGAGGGTGTTTTACATGCCTTTATTCAAGGGTGGGCAAGTCACACACACTGCAAGCTGTGAGTCTCTCTAGTGAGAAGCCCCTACTGCCTTAAGTACTAGAGGCCAACAAAGCCAGCTTCCAGCCAGTAAATTATATACTGTAGCATAACTTTGCACATGCAAGCCCACTTCATGTTATGGGAACAGTTTATGGGACCCAGGTTCAAGGCTGTGAGGACACTACTTATCAGGCCCCATCGAGGCTATGGGAACGTTGCTTCCCTTAGTTACACAGACACCTTGGTGAGGAAGCCAGACTGCCTCCACTTACCCTACACCTACTTCAGAAACTTTGCAGGTATAAATAATACACAGAAACAAATGCAAGGAAGCAGCCAAAATGGGAAGACAAAGAAATAGACACAACATGAAAGAACAGGAGAATTCTCCAGTAAAAGAACTAGTTGAAATGGAAGCAAGCAATTTATCAGTAGAGAATTTGAAGTAATGATTATAAGGATATTCGACAGCATGAAAAAGACATAGAAACCATAACAAAGGCCAGTCGGAAATAAAGCTTGCAATATCTGAAAAGAATGAAGCACTTGAAGGAAGAAACAGTAGGTTGGAAGAAGCAGACAATCAAATCAGTGATTTGGAAGATAAAGTGGAAGAAGAACACCTAGGCAGAGTAGCAAAAGGAAAAATGCATTTTTAAAAATGAGGAGAGCTTAAGAAACATTTTGGACAACATGTCATGTAACAACATCTGCATCACAGGAATACCAGGAGAAGAGAGTGAGCAAGGAATGGAGAACCAATTTAAAGACATAATGACTAAAAACTTCCCTAATCTGGTGAGGGAAAAAAAGATACACAAGTCCAGGAAGCTCCAAGAGTCCCAAACAAACAAACTGGACCCAAAGAGGCCTACATTGAGACACATTATAATTAAAATGGCAAGACTTAAGACAAGGAGTGAATTCTAAAAGCCACAAGAAAAAAGCAAGTAGTTGCATACATTGGAGCAAAAATTAGGGTTTCATCTGATTTCTCAACACAAACATTTCAGGCCAGAAGGTAGTAGTATGAAATATTCAAGGTAATGAAAAGGAAGGACTTACAACCATGGCTGATTTATCCAAGAAGGCTATGATTTAAAAACAAAGGAGAAATAAAGAGCTTCCTGGACAAGAAACAGTTAAAGGAGTTTGTTAACACCAGACCAGTATCACAACAAATGTTGAAGGGCATGCTTTAAAAAGAAAAGATGAAAAGAGAAAGGAAGGAAGGAAGGAAGGAAGGAAGGAAGGAAGGAAGGAAGGAAGGAAGGAAGAAAGAAAGAAAGAAAGAAAGAAAGAAAGAAAGAAAGAAAGAAAGAAAGAAAGAAACTTCCAGCCAAGATGGAGGCATAGGTAGACACACTGTGCTTCCTCACACAACCAAAAGAAGGACAATGACAATTTAAAAACAAAAAACAATCATAACTGACAGAAAACCAAACTGTATTGGAAGTCTGACAACCAAGGAGTTAAAGAAGACACATTCCTCCAGACCAGTAGGAGGGGCAGAGATAGGCAGCTGGGCAGAGAGGACTCATGCCAAGGCGGTGGCTGGAGGAACAGGGCAGGAAAGGCAGCGGCTGTTGGACCCAGCGAGATAGTGGATTGTGGAGCGGGGCACAAAAGGCTGCAATGGGCGGACCTGGCGAGGAGGCAGATTGAGGACTGAGTGGTCCCACATTCACGCGCAGATAAACCAGGAGAAACAACTGGGAAGCCAACGGACTGCACAGTCTAGGGTCCCAGCATGGGGAAATAAAGCCTCAAACCACTGATTGAAAACACCTGTGAGGGTTGAGGTGGTGGAAGAAACTCCCAGGAGAGTTCATCCGAGAGACCCACATGGTCCTAGAATATACACAAACCCATCCACCTGGGAATAAGCACTAGAAGGGCCCAATTTCCTTGTTGGAAGCGGGGAAATTGACTGAAATGTGGTAGAGAGCGGAGCAAGCACCATTGTTCCCTCTCAGACACCTTCTCCACATACAACATCACAACACGGTGATGTGGGTTACCCCCTGCCCCCCATGAATACCTAAGGCTCTGTCCCTCACTATGTAACAGGCACATCAAGACAAAAAAAAATGGCCCAAATGAAAGAACAGAACAAAGCCACAGAACAAATATAACTGAGTGATGAAGAGATAGCCAACCCATCAAATGCACAGTTGAAAACACTGGTAATCAGGATGCTCACAGAATTGGTTGAATTTAGTCGAAAATTAGATGAAAAAATGAAGGCTACAATAAGTGAAATGAAGCAAAATGCACAAAGAACCAGTAGTAATGGGAGAAAACTAGGACTCAAATCAATGGAATGGCCCACAAAGAAGAAAGAAACAACCAAACAGAAAAGAATGAAGAAACAAGAATTCCAAAAAATGAGGAGAGGCTTAGGAACCACCAGGACATCTTTAAAGGTCCCAACATCCAAATTATAGGGATACCAGAAGGGAAAGGGAAAAAGCAACAAGTGGAAAACTTACTTGAACAAATAATAAAGGAGAACTTCCCCAGTCTGGCAAAGGCAATAGACTTCCAGGAAGTCCAGGAAGCTCAGAGAGTCCCAAAGAAGTTGGACCCAAGGAGGAACATGCCAAGGCACATCGTAATTACATTAGCCAAGATTCAAATGAAAGAGAGAATTCTAGAAGCAGCAAGGGATAAGGGGACAGTCACCTACAAAGGAGTTCCCATCAGACTGTCAGCTGATTTCTCCAAAGAGACCTTCCAGGCAAGAAGGGGCTGGAAAGAAATATTTGAAGTCTTGAAAGGCAGGGACCTACATCCAAGATTGCTCTATCCAGCAAAGCTGTCATTTAGAATGGAAGGGAAGATAAAGTGCTTCTCAGATAAGGTCAAGTTGAAGGAGTTCATCATCACCAAGCCCTTATTATATGAAATGTTAAAGGGACTTATCTAAGAAAAAGAAGATAAAAATATGACAGTGAAAAGACAGCAAACTCACAGCTATTAACAACCACACCTAAAACAAAAGCAGACTAAGCAAACAGCTAGAACAGGAACGGAAACACAGAAATGGAGAGCACATGGAGGGTTATCAACAGGGGAATGGGAGGAGGAGAGAGGGGGAAAAGGTACAGAGAATAAGGAGCATAGATGGTAGGTAGAAAATAGAAAGGGGGAGGGTAAGAATAGTATAGGAAATGTAGAAGCCAAAGAACTTATAAGTATGACTCATGGACATGAACTAAAGGTGGCGGGGCGGGGGGGGGATGTAGGTGGGAGGGGGTGTGCAGGGTGGAGGGGAGTGAAGGGGGAAATGGGATAGCTGTAATAGCATAATCAATGAAATATATTTTAAAAAAGAAAGCAAAAAAAGGAGAGAAAGAAAGAAAAGAAAGAAAGAAAGAAAGAAAGAAAGAAAGAAAGAAAGAAAGAAAGAAAGAAAGAAAGAAAGAAAGGAAAGGAAATAGTTGAACAATAAATGGCACTAAATATGTATCTATCCATAATCACCTTAATATATAAATATAAATGGCTTAAATGCTCCAACCAAAGGAGATACGGTGCCTGAATGGATAAGAAAACAAAACAGGACCCATATATATGCTGCCTCCAAAAGACCTACCTCCTGTCAAAAAATATACACAGACTAAAAGTAAAAGGATGGAAAAGATATTTCATGCAAATGGAAAGAAAAAAAAGCTGGGGCAGCAGTACTCATATCTGACAAAATAAACATTAAAATCAAGGCTATAGTAAGAGACAAAGAAGGACACTATATAATGATAGAGGGAACAATGTAACAAGAGGATATAACCGTGGTAAACATTAATGCACCCAACGTAGGAGCACCAAAATATGTGCGGGAAATCCTGATGGACTTGAATGGAGAGACTGACAGAAATACAGTCATATTTGGGAATTTTACCACCCTGTTGACTTCAATGGATAGATCTTCCACACAGAAAATCAAGAAGGCCGTGGCCTTAAAGGACACGCTCGATCAAATGGATTTAATTGATATCTTTATAGAGTGTTATACCCAAAGCTACAGAATATACATGGTTTTCAAGAGCACATGGAACATATTCTAGGATAGACAACATGTTAAGAAGCAACAAGTCTCAATAAATTGAAGAAGTTTGAAATTACATCAAGCATCTTCTCCACTCACAATCCTATGAAACTAGAAATGAATCACAAAAAGAACAATGAAGAACCCACAAACACATGGAAGCTAAATAACATGTTATTAAACAATGAGTGGTTCAACAAAGAGGTCAAGGAAGAAATCAAAAGATCCTTTGAAACTAATGAAAATGAGGACACAATAATCCAAAAGCTTTAGGACCATTGAAAGCAATCCAGAGAGCAAAATTCATAGCATTACAGGCCTATCTGAAAAAGCAGGAAAAAACTCAAATGAACAATCTAACTTTACACTTAAAGGAACTTGAAAAGGAACAACAAACACAGCCCAAAGTGAGTATTAAGATGTAAATAATGAAAACCAGAGCTGAAATAAATGAAATAGTCTTAAAAAATGATACATTTAAATCAATGAATCTAAGACCCAGTTCTCTGAAAAGATAAACAAGATGGGCAAATCTTTAAACAGCCTCACCAAGAAAAAAAAAAGAGAGGACCTAAATAAATGAATTCAGTAATGACAGAGGAGAAATAACAACCGATATCTAAGAAATTAAAAGGAGTGTAAGAAAATATTATGAACAAGTATATGTGAACAAACTGGACAACCTGGATGGATTGGATAAATTCATAGAATTGTACAGTCTTCCAAAACTAAACCGGGAAGAGTCAGAGAATCTGAACAGACAGATTATACCTAGTGAAATTGAAGCAGTGATCAAAAAATTCCCAACAAACAAAAGCCTGGACCACATGGTTTCACAAGTGAATTTTGCCAAACACTCCGAGAACTAACACCTCTTCTTCTCAAACTATTTCCAAAAAATATAAAAGGAGGGAAGGCTCCTAAACTCATTTTATGAGACCAGCATTATCCCAATTCCAAAAGCAAGTAAAGACACTACAAAGAAAGGTACTTACAGGCTAGTATGCCTAATTATTATACACACAAAAATCCTTAACAAAATATAGCAATGTACCAAAAGGATCATACACCATGGTTGTGCCAGACCCTTCTGCGTGGTGTGGGCCCAGATCCCACTTGGAGATGCACAGGACCCATGCCCACAGATAGGTTCTCTCGTGGGTAGTCAGATTTGCAATATACCTAGGCTGCTTTGAGTCTTCCTTTTTGCTAAAACTCCCTCACCCTGCAACTGCTAAACCTTGCAGGGACCAGTGTAACCGGCTCAACCACTTTTGCCTTTTCATTGGCTAATATCCTTCTTCTGTGATGTGATTAGGGGCATTGGCTCCATTTGTTGTAACTTGTGCATAGTGAATGAGGACCATCTTGTAATGTGAAGAGAAATAAAATAAAGGCCTGTCATGGCGGAGGCTGGGGCTTTTGCTCCCCTTGGGAGAAAAGCCACACTGTCATCCTTTTTCCTCCACCGGACTTGGTAGTCCATGTGTATGTTTTATTTCATCCATAATGACGTGGACACAGCTAGCTGGTGTCCTCATCACATGGTCAAGTGGGGTTTACACTGGGAATGCAAGGTTGGTACAACATTCACAAATCAATAAATGCAATTCACCACCTGAACAAAATGCAGGGTAAAAACTACATGTTGATATCAATAGATGCAGAAAAAGCATTTGATAAAAGCCAGTAACCATTTATGACAAAACTCTCAGCAAAGTGGGAATGGAGGGAACAAATGAAAACATAATAAAGGCCATATCTGAAAATCCCACTGCCAGCATAATAGTCAATGGGCAAAAACTACCAGCTTACCCCTTAAATCAGGAAGATGATAGGGATGTCCACTTCCACCTCTACTATTCAACACAGTACTGGAAACCCTAGCCACAGCAAACAGACAAGTAGAAGAAATAAAAAGCATCCAAATTGGAAAGGATGAAGTAAAACTGTCTTTATTTGCAGATGACATGATACTGTACATAGAGAACCCCAAATGTTCCACCAAGAGACTACTAGAACTGATCAATGAATTCAGCAAAGTAGCAGGATACAAAACTAATATCCAGAAATCAGTTGCATTGTTCCATGCCAATAGGGAACTAACAGAAAGGGAAATAAAGAAATGATCCCATTCACAATGGCTTCAAAAAGAATAAAATACCTAGAATAAAAAACCTAACCAAGGATGTAAAAGACCTGTACTCGGAAAATTATAAGACTCTAAAGAAAGAAACTGAAGAAGATACAAATAAGTGGAAGTACATTCGTGTTCCTCAATAGGAAGAATTAACACCATCAAAATGTCCATTCTATCCAAAGCAATCTGTAGATTCAATGGAATTTCTACCATAATCCCAATGATGTGTTTCACAGAACTAGAAGAAATAATTAAAAAATCATATGGAAGGACAGAAGGCTCCATATAATAACAATGATCCTGAGAAAGAAGAACAAAATTGAAGGAATCACACTATCTAATATTAAACTATACTATAAGGCCATATAATCAATACAGCATAGTACCAGTATAACAATAGACACACAGATCAATGGAACAGAATAGAGAGCCCAGTAATAAGCCCACACCTTTTAGTAAGTTAATATTCAACAGAGAAGGCAAACACATACAGTAGGCTATAGGTAGTTTATTCAAGGAATGGTGTTAGGAATATTGGACAGATGTGTGCAGAGAAATGAAACTAGACCACCTTCTTACACCACGCAGAGTAAATTCAAAGTGGACTCCCACTTCTGGTCATACATCTGAAGGAACCGAAAGCACTCATTCGAAAGAACATAAGAACCCCTATGTTCACTGCAGCATTATTTACAATCGCCAAGATATGGAAGCAGCCCAAGTGTCCATCAGCAGATGCACGGATAAACAACTATGGGACATTTACACAATGCAATATAACTCATTCATAAAAAGAAAATTTGCCCTTTGTATCAGTATGGATGGACCTAGAGATCATTATGCTAAGTGAAATAAGCAAGTCAGAGAAGGACGAATACCATATGATCTCACTCATACTTGGAATCTACTGAACAAACTGAACAAAAAATGAAAATAGAGATGGACACATAGATTGAGAGCAGGGTGACAGCTGGAGGAGGGGAGGTTGGGAGGAGGAATTCTGAGCAAAAAGGAGAAAGGACTCATGGACGACACTGTGGTGACAGTTCAGGGGAGTGGGGTATAAGGGGACTAAATGGTAACGGAAAAAATTACAATTAAAAATTTTTTAAAAAATGAAGCCCCAAGTATAAAAAAGTGGGAATAGTTCTAAGAAATGCATTGTTGGGCCCTTTTACCACTGTGTAACCATTAGAGTGCACTTACTTACACCCAGCTGCTGCAGCCTACTACACCCCTAGGCGATATGGTACAGCCCATTGTTCCTAGGCTGAAAACCTGCACAGAATCGTTCTGTACTGAGTACTGGAACAACTGTACCACAATGGTAAATACTTGTGTATTTAAACATATGTAAATATAGACAAGGTAGAGTAAAAATACAGAAGAAAGATGAAAAATTGTGCATCTATACAGGGCTCTTACCATGAATGGAGCTTGGAGGACTGGAAGTGTGTCAGTGAGTGAATAGTGAGTAACTAAGGCCTAGGACAGTGATGTTCACTATTGTAGAGTTTATAAACACCATATACTTAGACTATGGCATTTGAAAATACATTTTTAATAATAAATTAACTATTGCTTATTGTGATGTTTATACTTTATTGCATAACTTCTTATATTTTGTAACTTTGACTCTTCTGTAATAACACTGCATAAAACACAAACCCTATAAAAATATTTTCTGTCTTTATATCCTTGTTCTATAAGCTTTTTTATTTGTAAATTTCCTTTCTTTTTGAACTGTTTGTTAAAAGCTAAGGCACAATGGCACACATCAGCCGAGGCCTACACCGGGTCAGGATCACTGTCTTCTCCTCCATGTGTCGTCCCACTGGAAGATCTGCAGGGACAAAAACGCCCATGGAGCTGTCATCTCTTATGATAACAATGCCTGCTTGTGGAATACCTCCTGACGGGCCTGCCCGAGGCTCTTCTTGAGGAGATATCACTCAATTCAAAAATATGTCCCTGGTGGTTTCCCTTGACTATTTCTTCTTTTCACCACAAATTTGCTTGGGAGCCAATAATGTACCATGAACATTGCTCTCTATTAAAAAAGAACATTTAGTTTGAGGGTCTACATTTTCAAACTCTTAGGAGCTTATTGAGGCCTGCCCAAGCTTCTGCTAAACCCCTTGCTGTAAATTTACTAGGCTATTCTCCTTTTCTTCTCCTGCAGTTTCTTTTCTCTTGCTTCATCTTCAGCCGCATGTTCCTCTCCCAGTTCTTACAACTCCTCATTGGGCAATTGCTCAGGAACCACCTCTAGGAGTTCCTCAATATTCTTCTCATCCATAGGCAAGTTAAAGTTGCTTGCCATCTCAAGCACTGCCTTGTTGATTTTTACCAGCTCCTCATCCTTCATAAATCCATTCAAGTAATGGAGGAACTACTTCAGTATCCTCTTCAGATGCCAGTCATACTCTTTTGTGACATCATCCCAAGCCCAAGCCAAACTCTTCATATGGTCAGAGATGTTATAACCCTTCCAGAATTGTACCATTGTCTCCCTCATTTGCAGCAATAGCCTAGGCAAAGCTCCTCCTGAGGTAAGTAATCCTTAACAGCTGCTATAACTCCTTGATTCATTGTTTGGCTCAAAGAAATGGTGTTTGGACTGAGAAACACCACTTTGATACTGGAATGAAGGTCTCCAATAAGGGGGATGTCTACGAGCAGTGCCAACAACAAGCAAAAATTGAAAGGCATGTTATTCTCCAAACAGTACTTCTCCATTTTGCTGGCAGAGCACTTCAGGAGGGCATCTTGGAGGAGGAGCTGAGTCATCCAGGACTTTTTTCTTTTAAGATTTTACTTATTTAATTTTAGAGAGGTGGGAAGGAAGGAAGAAAGAAATGGAGATATTTTGACCCGTTAACTCTGTCATGTCCCCAACTGGGGACCTGGCCTGCAACCCAGACACGTGCCCTGACTGGGAACCGAGTCAGGGACCTTTCAATTCACAGGCCAGCACTCAATCCACTGAGCCACATCAGCCAGGGGGAAATCCAGGACTTCATGCTGCTCCTGTGGTACACTGGCAAGTGTGCTGATGGATATCCTGGGAGGCCTTGAGGTTCTCAAGGTGTCAATCACAAAGGGTTTCCATATGCAGCCTACGACATTGCCCCCCAAGAAAGATCAGTATCCTGTCCTTACGAGCTGATAGCTAGCACCAAATTGGTATTGTTTTGGCATCCCCAACTTCTCCTCACCTCTATTCAACTTTTCTTCTGCCACCTGAAATCCATCTGCTATCTCTTGCAGGCTCTGCTGTGAAAACTAATTAAAAATAAAATTCATCATATGCATGAGGGTATTATTTGTAGCAGGGATTTTCAACTGGTGTTAGTGGGGGAGGTAAGAGACAAGAGGAGAATTTGGCCACTCAGGGCAAAAACAAGGTGCATCTGGCAACATCTGGAGAAAGTGTGTTTGCTTATTTTTCCCCCTAGGTCATGCCCATTGATTTTAGTGAAAGTGGAAGGAAATGAAAGAGAAAAGCAGAGAAACATCTACCAGTTGCCTCTTGTATGAGCCCCAACTGGGTACCAAACCTGCAACGTAGGCATGTGCCTGGCAGGGAAGCAAACCATGACTTTTAATTTATTTAAGGAATGATGCTCCACCCAGCTGGTCCACACCAGCCTGGGCTGGAGGCAGTTCTGATGGTCACAACTACAGGGTGCTGCTGACATCTAGTGGTCATACTTAATGATGCTGGGTAAGCATTGTACAATGCTCAGGACAGCTTCCCACAACAGGGTTATCCAGACAAAGTCAATAGTACCAAGGTTGAGGAGAAACTATGATTGATACCCATCTTCTGCACAAGTTACTATTACTGAAGATTCAGTGTTCCAAGCTAGTTTTAAATCACTTGCCATGTTAAACTTTTTATTTTTATTTTTTCTACTTGCTGTGTTTTACATGTTTATTGTAAAAATTCAAAAGATAATATACTCTTGATTTTCCCAAGAATCTATCCAATCCAACAGTTGGAGAAAAGCAGATTGGTATTCAGATCCATGCAGGAATTGCAACATGATCAACACCCACAAAACAGCCAGGTCTTTCTTCTCAGTCCTGAAAGTGCATTTTCCTTTAATTTTCATAGATGACCATTTTCTTTGTGACTTCGAATTTCTAAACCATAAAAGTAGAGAGCCAGGAGGGTGTTCTTTCCACCTAATTTTTACCATTGATTGTTATGTGTTATCCATTTAGACCTTCATCATCAAAGACTATCTCTTGGCCCAGACACAGCTGAGAAAGGAGAGGAAAGAAGGAGGAACAAGGAAGAAAAAACATGACCCAGACACGAGATTGTTTCAAACACTGCAGTTCTTTTCACTCTTCCTAGTAAGGAGACAACTCTGGATTTGTTTTTCTCCCCTGAACAAGCTGTTCATTACCTTTTCTAAAATGTGTCTTCCCTCTCAAGATAAGCATTGTGACGGTGACCACTATACCCTACCCCTCCACGAGGCTTCGTGACCTGACATCTTATGACTTGCCCCTGCTCTCCTCACCCAACCACACCATCTGCACAGGCCAACCTGCTCCCTCCCCCAGGCCTTTGGATTCCTCTCTCCCCTACCGGGACCCTCTTCCTTAGCCCCATGTCTGCAGTGTTCACTCCGCCTTGTTCAGATCTTTGCTCAGTTGGCACTTTCTTAGTGAAACCTTCCCTCACCCACGTATTTACGATAGCAAAATGCCGTGACCCCAACCCTCAGGGTCACTGGATTGAACCAGTAGAAATCTACGAGAGCAGGACTATTGTCCTTCCTTGTAAACAAGGTGTGACTAAAGTCATAACAATATGCATACTGAAATATCTTACCGATTAATTATACTGACTGCCTTCTTATGTATCAACAAAAAAAATGAGTTCAAAGACAGATAGAGAAGTTGATGGGTGACTAGATATGTAATAAAGCAAATTAGTAAAATGTTATTGTAGAATCTAGGTGGTGAGTATATCAGTGTTTGTTGTGAAATTCTCTCTACTTTTCTGTTTTATGATGTTCATAATAAAATGTTAGGATGGAAACGTCAAAACAATATCTAAATACTAAATCAAAACAAATAAGTTAATCAAGCAAATAGGTGAAAATGTACATGGGAGAGAGGATAAAGCCGTACAGAGAGAAAGTATTGCAGTTGATTTTTCATATATTATAATTTGACTCTAAATCTCTAGAAGAATGTAAATTTACCAGCTACCCCTGCAAAATAAAACAGCAAAAACATCTTAAATTCTACTCAGCAATCATTTTGAAAGTGTTTCGTTGATTTTGTTATTTTGAGAGTTTTCTTAGTGTATGCTGGAGTCAATTATATGAATGTTGTATCACTTACACACGAGAAATTCAGTTTGGGAGAAATGATACACAGATGTGAGATTAATTAGCTTAAGTAAAAATCTTGTAACCTTGAATTTGTAATATGAACTTATGATCAATTTTATCTTTAAGATATGCACACAGTACTAATGACCTCTTCCTGATTTTGATGTTGGGCAATAATTATATAAGTTGCCATTCTTTAGGGCTGGATTTGAGGGGAGACTCTTCCTGCAAATTCTATATTGCAGGCAAAATAAATAGAAGAAGTAGTGATGAAAATTCACTTAGTGCTTGAGTATATTTCAGTAAGCTGAACTGTGGGTCAAGATGGGCTGAGTGGACCCTCGAGACCCATGAGAAGACATGAAAATCATCAGATGATTCAGAAGGAAGGACATCTGGTGTTTTTAAGTCCTTCTACATGGATATGATTGGAAATATGTGGGAATAATCACAAAGCTAAGTGCAGACTTTCTATATAGGGGTCAGAACACTCAGGATTCCATTCTTTTCCCATCCCAACCCATAAATATGAAAGAGACACTGTGCAGCTTGGGAAATGAGGAAGAGTGGTAAAGATACTGGACCTGGGCCTCAGAGAAAGGGAAGTATGTCCAGGCACTGAGTCCCAGGCACTAACCCAGGGAATTTCCATCACACAACAGACACCAGGAATCAGCAAGGCCCTGGTGTCGGTCGTGTACTTCGAAATCACCTGAGGGTTTCTTTCCAACATTGAGGTGGTGGGGCCCATTTCCAGAGATGATTTCAATTGGTCAGAGATAGGGCCTAGTTAGCATTACTCTAAATCTTCCTCACACTGAGATAATTCTAGTGTGCGGGAGTGGTGAGATCACACAGCCTGTTCCAATCAGATGGGGAAGGTGAGGCACATAGTGGTGATGTGGCCTGAGCATTTACCAGAATACATGGATAAACCTGTTTTATTTATTCAGAAATTTTTGTGCAGAACTTTCTGACTCGTTGTGTGTGTGGTAAGCAGAGTCGGGTTAAAGGTGTTGCCAAGTTGTGAAACTGCCAATCTTTGTTGAGCTGTCTTCCAGAACGAGGACGTGTCCTGGAAGCTGAGCACCAGACTGACCCTGTGCTGGAACAACTCAGCCCCGGCATGGAGCGGCCTGTCCTCTCTGATGAATATGTGTAACCAGTCCCAGTAAAGGTGATTCCCCTGGTCTGTTCGGGGAAACCCTGCTTCGGGAGATGGCCCCAGTGCTCTCCTTACTGCTGGAAGTAAGAAACCTCCTTTGCTCCTCTACTGCCTTGGTGGACATTCACTGGGCTGCACCAGATGAGCCCATGATGCTCAGTAACAACGTCTCAGTGGAAACTTGTCATTGGTGAGGGCTGAGATGAGAGATGGAAAGGGCAGGAGGGACTGAGCAAATACTTCTTACACCTAGCAGTGTGTTCGATTAAGCATTTCTTAGACAAAAATATCCCTGCTCCTCTTCTGCTCCTTTTTTAAGAGACAAAGTATAGATAACCTTTATTTTTAAAGAAAATGTTACTCTCACTTGAAGACTTAAAATCATCATCATCATCTGATCACCTCTTATTTGCATGCTTATATGTGCCAGGGAGTTCCTAAGGATTAAATTCAAGTTCTGTCAAATACAGTTAATGTTAATGTTAATGTTTGTTAATGTTGTTAATGTTAATGTTAATGTTAATGTTAATGTTAATGTTAATGTTAATGTTAATGATAATGTTAATGTTAATGTTAATGTTAATGTTAATGTTAATGTTAATGTTAATGTTACCAGGGACACCCGAGTCAGGGGCTTCCCAGCCTCAGCTCTTGCCTTGCTAGCAAGAAATGAATTCAAGAGAGAAACAAACACATCATGTGGAATGAAATAGCGAGTTTACTTATAAAATATAGCAAAACTCAGGTAGTAAGTCTCAGTAAGTTTATTCTATACACTTTACCGAGGCTACAAGTGGACACTCAGCTAGTCTGAGTGCTCCAACTACTGGGGCTCTGGGGTTGTATACTTTAGTCAGCTTCCAGGTTTCCACTTCCTTCTCCACCTTCCAGACCTTTCTTACAGTCGCAAAGCATTCTTTCCCATGGAAGTGATGCACACAGAATTTGAAGGGCTCCCCTCCTCTTGTGCCATCACAGTTATGCATGTGATTCTGGAATGCCACACCCTGCTTTATTTCCCCTCTGGCCACTCTTTCCTGGCTTCTACCTAACATTAAGTTACAATTCGACTCAGAATGTGGGAATCCACAATGACTCAGAATGTGGGAATCCATGACAGAGAAATAGAGGACTCCCTGTGGCAAACAACAGCACCTTGCTTTGTTCTGCTGCGCAGGGATCAGAGATCAAGAAATTCCCTTGGGTCCCTGGCTGAACAGCTCAGCTTTTCTCAGCATCGCCTGATGCACTGATATTGTGGGTTGATCCCCAATCAAGGTGCTACAGGTCCAACACTTGCCAGTGTCAGCCTACCAGAAAAGCAAGTCTAATTTTTTGTTCAAGTCTCAAGATGGTAGCACATACATCTCTCTGTCCCTCAGTGTAGTATACTAAGGAAGAGGTTACAAGCCTCTTATTGTCATTGATTCTCCAGAGGGGCGTGCAAAGACACAGAATAATTAGGAAAACATAACTGCTCTGAGAAAATAGGAGCAAAGTTAGGTTAAGATTCCAGTTTAGAGGCTGGCAGAAATTGCATACCATAAAATGAGCAAATTCTGTTTCCAGATGAGCACACAGGCAGAGATCTGAGCATGACCTTGGCAAGTTCACATAGCCAATTGTCACAGGGGTCCCTGGCTCCAGGGTCCACAGACTGGGCATAACTGGCATCTCCTAGCTCCCAGGCTTCTATAAACCTGCTTGGTACAGACACTGAGAAGGGAATTTGCCTATGGTGAGAACCATTCTTCACCATCTTCTTCTCAAAAGGAAATAAAAAAACCAATAGTTTCAGTTTCCCAGCAGGGGGCAGGAACTCTGACCATGGTCAGTTTCACTTTCTAGTTTTGCTTTCCATTTTGTTTTCTAAGTTGTTCTTGCAATGACACGCCCACAGGTTACATGATTAGTTGCTGTTTCCCTCCTTTATATATCCCTGTCCTGGGGCTTCAGGTTATCTGAAAATCTACACGGCAGCCTGCCTGATCTCAGAGCTGCAGATCCATCAAAGCAAGCACAGCGCAACTGCTGCCTGATTCACAGCAACAATGAGGTAAGCGTTTCTTGCTTCTCTGTCTTTCTAACGTTTTGAAAAAAATGTTAATAATTACTGTCTGAACAGACTTACTTTCCATGATGTCAAGAGCTTCCTCATTTTTCTGTTTGGGCATTTGAGTGTGCTTGTTCACTGTGTACATACATACACACACACACACACACACACACACACACACACACACACAAACTGTTTTATTAATTCAGGCATTTTCATTTTTGTTAGCATCACCCTGAGGAAGCTTACCTCATGTTAAAGCCTAAGAAGAGGAGAGACAGGGCAAAAGAATTTTGCAGGACAAGATGATCCCAATCTCTGATGTTACTTGCCGCCAAACTCACCTGTGTCTGACATAAGGAGGGAAGACTCAGTTGGTTGGGATAGAGACATTGCTTTTAGAGGCTCCTCACTATGGAGGAGCTGCAGGACTACACAGCCAAGGGACCCACAATGGAGAGGTCGTCTGATGTGTGGAGGGGGAGACGTTGTGGGGATGTGGCGGAAAAGCTCACTGCCTAGAAAACAAGCCTTCTGTAGGCTTCCTGTCTCCCTCTCTGCATGGCTGAGCTGCTATGTGAGGCCGGTCCAGTGCGACTGCATTTAAGATCAGCAGCCAGGTGGTCTGCAGGGTCCTTGATTGCCTCCTGTCCCGGGGGCTTGGCTGGAGTTCTGCCCTGGAGAACATCCCTACCTTCCTGAGCTGAAGGACCTAATGTGGGAATTTCTATACTGTCCACACTGAATCTACATTCCAAGAATTCCTGAGAGCAGCAGATGTTTTCAAAGGACATTAGTCAATCAATATTGATCTGTAAATTTCTCCTCAGTGCTCCAATCAGAAAAATTTTGAAAGGGCAAAGTTTCAGAAAATGCACAAGCACGGGCCTTTGATAAACTCTCCTTCCTTCCCTCTCCTCCCCCTCTTCCCAGTTCCTTCCACATACAAACATAATGGGTGGTCATTGATGATGGTGATGATGATGATGATGATGATTATAAAAAAGTAGCCATCACTTCCTGAATGTTTATTAAGTGCTATCTGGCTTCCAAAATTATTGTGTAAATAATTGCATTTAACCCTCAAAAGACACTGTGGGGCAGGTACTCATACTGACTGTGCTATAATGAATCTCAGATTTTAAAATGTAAGATCACACAGGTAATGAGTGACAGAGCTGAGACATGAACAACAGTCTCCATTCCATGAGACCTTATTTAACCTTTAAACCAATGTTTCTGAAAGGGTACTGTAAGCAAGCAGACAGGTGTCTATTCATGTGATGCCTCAGTGCATGACCCAACAATTAATGCTAGGAGGAACAGGTCTTTATCTAAACTATTGCAATCTTTGGGCAGCTCAGTGCACTCATGCGGAGTCCTCCTTTCCCACAAGACCTAGCACTTCCCTTGTTCCCCAAAAGGCTATAAAGCCTAAAACAAACCCAATAGTTCCCCCATGTTCTTATCTTAAGCCCGCTGCACAAACAGTTCTCCAGTCCCTCTGGAAGGTACCAAAGTTGCCATCCTGATGCAGCAGCTCTCTCCTTCAGGATCTGGGGTATGTTTTCATTAGCCTCCACGTAATAGTCCCGGAAAGCATGTGTTGTGGTGCACTAGATCACAGTGAAGTCCAAATAAAGTCCAGATAAAGTTCATGTTTGCACAGCAGCAGGTCATCCTCTTGCAAAGAAGAGTCCTGATGGCTTTGAGGTCTGCTAGAGCAGGCATGATCGAAGCAGTCTTCCTGCTTTCTTGAGAGCCCATGTGGACCAGTTCCTACCTTCACTACAAGCTACATCATGACTCTGCGATTCCCTTCCAAGCCATATGGCTGAATTCCCTCTCATGGCTGCCCATCTTCGCTTAAATCCTGACCCAGAGTCTTCTCTGTGACCTCATTTCCGACTCCTCCTACAATGGGCTACATGCTGCCAGTCTTCTATACAGATTATATTGTCTCACCTGCCATCATTCATCAGGGTTGGAGTGCCTCCATGACGCAGGAGAACCCCTCATGAGTCAAGGTCTTGCCCATCTCCTGGGCCTTGACTGGCAGCACAACAATTAACATAATTATTAAACTAGCCAAGTTATTATAGATATATAAAGTACCTCTCAATCACTGTTCCCCTTCCCCCATCCCCTAAACCAGGGTTTGTGGAGTACCATATTTTGCCATGTATAACGCACACATTTTTGCCCAGATTTTTGAGGGAAAAATGAGGATGTACATTATACATGGGTAGTACTAACTCCATATCTATATAAAAGTTTTTAATTCTTTTATTTTTGTTTATGCATTAAGAGTGTAAATCTAGAAAGCAATAATAATATCTATATGTTCAAAAATAAATGCTAAGTTTCCTTTGTAATACAAAATCTAAATATAAATAACTGAATAAAAACTTAAAACTAAATATTTTCTTCCTGAAAGTTTGGGCCCAAACACATGTATTCATTACACATGGCAAATGCATAATATTCCTTGACCCCCACCCTACACCCCGTTACAGTACCACTGGAGGTTTGTGAGATAATCTCAGTGGTCAACTAATTAGTATATTTTGATGCTTTTTGTGTTTCTTTCAACATGTACTACAGAAAAATACATGTATAAGTTGAAGAATTTCTCTTTGGGTTAGTAATATGTTTTTTCATTGTGATAAAATACATGTAAGGTAAAATTTACCATTTAAAGTATTTTTAAGTGTACAATTTTTCAGTGTTTAGTACATTTGCAATGTTGTGCAACTATCACCAGTGTCCACTTTAAGACTATTTTCATAGATCTGAGGGGAAATGCCATACCCGTTAAGCAGTCACTCCCCACTCATCCTTTGGCCCAGGCCCTGGCAACCATTAATCTGCTTTCTGTCTCTGTGGATTTTCCTTTTGGGGGTATTCCATATAAATGGAAACATACAATACGTGGCCTTCTGTGGCTGGCTTATTTCGATTAGCATAATGTCTTCAAGATTCCTCCATGTCGTAGTATGTGTCAGTAGGTCCTTCCTTTTGAAGGTTGAATAATATTGCCTTGTATGTACACACCGCATTTTGTTTGTCCATTCATCCATTGAAGGATACTTGCATTGCTTCCACCTTTTGGCTATTGTGAGTAATGCTGTTAGGAATACAAGTATACAGATATCTGTTTGAGTTCCTGTTTTCACTTATTTTGGGTGTACTTCCAGGAATGGAATGGCTGAATCCTATGGTAATTGTATGCTTAGTTTTCTGAGGAGTCACCACCATTTTCCACAGCAACTGCCCCATTTCACATTCCCACTGCACACAAGGGTTCTAATGTCTCCATATCCTCACCAACACATTATTTTCTGCTTTTCTAATTTTAACAATAGCCATCCTATTGTTAAAATTGAGCATGAAGTGGTATTGTATGGTGGTTTTGAGTTGCATTTCACTAATGATTGGTGATGTCACATCTTTTCATGTGCTTCTTGGCCATTTGTACATCTTCTTTGGAGAAATTGTCCACTCTCATCCTTTGCCCATTTTTTAATCAGATGTTTGTTTTTTGTTGCTGTTGTTCTTGAGTTGTAAGTGCTGCTTATAGAGTCTGGATATCAATCCCTTACCAGACACATGATTTGCAAATAAATTTTCCCATTCTGTGAGTTTTTTCACTCTATTGATAGTGTCCTTTGATGCATAAAAGTTTTAAATTTTGATGCTATCCAACTCATCTATTTTAACTTATGTTGCCTGTGCTTTTGGCATCATATGCAAGACACCATTGCCAAATACGATGTCCTGGAGCTTTCTTTCCCTCTATGTTTTCTTCTAATATTTTCACAGTTTTAGACCTTACATTTAGGTCTTTGATCACTTCCAAGTGCTTTTTGTTTTTCCATTTATGCTGTATAGTATGGGTCCAACTTCACTCTTTTGCATGTGAATATCCAGTTTTCCCAACACATTAGTTGAAACACTGATTTTTTTTCTCCCTTAAGTGGTCTTGGCACATGTCAAAAAAAATCATTTGACTATTCTTATGGACTAAATTGTATCCCCCCCAATCCATAATTTGAAGCCCTAATCCCAATGTAACTGTATTTGGAAATAGGGCCTATAAAAAAGATTAAGTGAGGTCATAAGGGTAGATCCTGATTCCTACAGGGTTGGTGTCCCTATAAGAAGAGGAAGAGCAGTCTTTTTCCCACACCGTGCACCATGGAGGAAAGGCCATGTGCAGAGGCCAAAAAGAGTTCTCACCCAGAACCAAATAGCAGGCACTTTGATCTAGGACTTCTAGTCTCCAGAACTATGAAAATGTAAATTTCTTTGGTTACGCCACCTTGTCTATGGTACTTTGTTATGGTAGCACTCACTGCTAATACAACCATATATGAAGGTGTATTTCTGGGTTATCTTTTCTATTCCACATCTATATATGTCTGTCTATATGCCAGTGCCACACTCTTTTGATTACTATAGCTTGTAGTAAGTTTTGAAATCAAGAAAGTGTTAGACCTCCAACTTTGGGGTTTGTTTTTCTTTTTCAAGATTGTTTGTCCTATTTGAGATTTCTTGAGATTCCATATGAATTTTTTTCAAGATTTTACTTATTTATTTATTTTTAGAGACAGGCGAAGGGAGGGAGAAAGAGTAGAAGAGAAACAGCAATATACAGTTGCCTCTCACTAGCCCCACACTGGGGACCTGGCCCGCAACCCAGGCATGTGCCCCGACTGGGAATCAAAGCTACCCTTTGGTTTGCAGGCTGGCACTCAATCCACTGAGCCACACTAGTGAGGGAAGATTCCAGATTAATTTAAAAATGGATTTTTCTCTTTCTGCAAAAAAAAAAAAAAAAAAAAAAAAATCATTGGAACTTTGATGGGAATTGCATCAAATCTGTAGATTGCTTTGCATGGTATTTACAGCTTAACAATTTAAGTCTTCCCATTCTTATACACAAGATGCCTTTCTTTATTTGTATCTTTCTTAGTTTTCTTCAGTAATGTGTTGTAGTGTTCGGTGTATGTCTTTGCCTCCTTACAAAAGTTTATTTTTTAATATTTTATTCTTTCTGATGCTGTTGTAAATAGAATTGTTTTCCTTTCTAGATGGTTCTTGCTAGTGTATAGGAACAAAAGTGATTTTTGTGTGCCAATTTTGTGTACTATCATTTTGCTAAAACTTTATATCAGTTTTAACAGTTTTGTGTGTAATATTTAGTATTGTCTATATACAAAATCACACTGTTTTTGAAGAGATATATATATGTACTTCCTCCTTTCCAATGTAGATGTATATATATTTTTTCTTGACTAATTGCTCTGATTAGCACTTCCAGGGCTGTGTTGAATAAAAGTGACTCAAACAAGCATCCTTACCTTGTTCCTGATCTTACAGGAGAAGCTTTCAATCTCTCACCATTGAGTGTGATGCCAGCCATGGACTTGCAATAGATGGCATTTATTATGTTGTGGTAGTTTCCTTCTATTATAGTATTTTGAGTGCTTGCATTATGAAAGGATAGTGAATTTTTGTCAAATGCTTTTTCTACATTAACTGAGATGATGATGTGGATTTTTTTTTTCCTTTCATTCTGTTACTGTGGTATATTAAACTGACTGATTTTCATACATTGAAACCATTCCTCCATTCCAAGAATAAATCCTACTTGGTCAGGGTGTATAAACCTTTTATTAAGCTGTTAAATTCAGTATGCCAGTATTTTGTTGAGGATTTTGCATCAACATTTGTAAGAGAAATTGGTTGTAGTTTAATTTGTTTCTTATTATCTTCATTTGGCCTTGGTATCAGAGTAATGCTGGCCTCCTAGAATTTGTGAGTGTGAAAGCATAGCGTTCTCTCTATTTAATTTTTTGGAGAGTTTTGGTGTAAAATTTTTTTTAATGAAGAGTCCAACTCCTGGTTGAAAATCCACACGTGAATCTTTTTAGGCCCAACCATAGGAAATTACACAGGTTCTCCTGACTGGTATCACAGGGGAAGGCTGCCTTTCACACAGCGGACTTGGTGCACAGCCAGTGAACTCCTGTCTCTGAAGGGAGGTTAGTCAATGACTCAGGTCCTCTCTGGCGTGACATGCTCTTCACTTATCTGCATACTAGGACGGGCACATTCATTCCTTGGTTTCTTTATCTGAGGCCTTGATCAGAGCTACTCTTCAGGCACTTCTGCTGAGGCCTCCATATAGGGGAGAAGGGAGGGAAAAATCTAAGACGCTTTACCCACTATGCTCAGGACCCAGTACTTTTCCGCTCCTAGCACGTAACATCACCCTTCATCAGACTTTAGGGCCCATTAACTACCAGAAAGTTTTGTTCAGGCCTCTCAGCCACATCTGTGCCAAGCTACCTGAACTTCAGCCTGTGTGTCATGCTGGGGGCTGGGGTAAGGGGATGGAGCAGGGGATTTGGCATTTTCCCCATGGTACACCCTCATTGACACCATCCCAGCAACAATTAAAGGCATAGCATCATTTCATTTTGGGCTTGCTGCTTTGTCTACTCTGACACCTGGAATTTCAACTGTCTCTCCCTCCCAACTCAGCTGAGCTCCTGATGCTTAAAATGTATGGTGGAATTTACTAGTGAACCCATCAGGTCCTGAGCCTTTCTCTGTTGTGAGATATCTCTGTCTTGTTTTTTGTCTTAGGGGAAATGCTTTTAATTTTTTGCCCATTGAGGATGATTTTGGCAGTAAGTTTTCCATATGTGGCCTTTATTATTTGGGGGTATGATACTGTTATTTCCACTTTGTTGAGAGTTTTGTCAAAAATGGGTGCTGGATTTTATTGAATACATTTTCTGCATCTGTTGATAGGGTCATGTGATTTTTTTTATCCTATGTTTTCTTTATGTGATGTATCACATTTTTCGATTTGTGAATGTTAAACCAACCTTGCAACACTGTGATAAACCCCACTTGGTCATGGTGTAAGTCCCACACACCAAAAGGTTGTGGGTTCCATCCCTGTCACGGCGTATAAGGGAGACAACCAATCGATTTTTCTCTCTCACATCTATGTTCATCAAGGGTATTGGCCTATAATTTTCTTTCTTTATAGTATCTTTATCTGATTTTAGAATTAGGATAATGCAGCCTTGTAAAAAGAGCTTGGCAGTCTTCCCTCCTCTTGAATTTTTTTGGAATCTTTTGAGGAGAGGTTTTAATTCTTCATTGAACATTTGGTAAAATTCACCTGTGAAGCCATTTGGCCCATGACTTTTGTTTGCTGGGAGCTTTTTTGATTCCTGCTTCACTTTCGTTACTTATTATCCGTCTGTTCAGGTTTTCTGATTCTCCTGATTGACTTTTGGAAGATTGTACATTTCTAGGAATTTGTCCATTTTGCCCACATTGTGCATTTTATGGGCATGCAATTGTTTATAGTTTTATCTTCCAATCCTTTATGTTTCTGTGATGTCAGTTGGTACATTGCTGTTTTCATTTCTGATTTGATGTACTGGTTTCTTGATAAGACTGGCTAAAGGTTCATCAATCTTGTTTATATTTTTAAAGAACCAGCTCTTGCTTTCATTGATCTTTTGTTTTGTTTTGTTTGGTCTCTATGTCATTTACTTTTGCTCTGATTTTTATTATTTCCTTCCTTTTACTTACTCATGGCTTTTCTTGTTGTTCTTTTTCCAGTTCTTTTAAGTGTTGGGTTAGATTGTTTATATGATATTTTTCTTGCTTCTTCAGGTCTATGAACTTCCCTCCCAGGACTGCTTTCACTGTGTCCGTATATTTTGGGTTGATGTGTGTGTGTTCATTTTCAGTTATTTACAGGTAATTTTTTCTTTCTTCCTTGATCTCATTGGTATCCCATTCACTGTGTAATAACATGTTATTCAGCCTCAAAGTGTTTGCTTTTGATGTTTTTTTTTTCCATACTTGATTTCTAGTTTCATGCCATTATGATCAGAGAAGCTGCTGGATATAATTTCAATCTTCTTGAATTCATTAAGACTTATTTTGGTCCTAACGTGTGGTCTCTCTGTGAGAATGTCCCATGTGCATTTGAAAAGAATGTACATTCTGCTGCTTTGGATTGATTTGGTCTGTAAATATCAATTAAATCTATGAGATCTAGTGTGTTGTTTAGGGTCCCTGTTTTCTTGCTGATTTTTTGTCTGGAAGATGTATCCAGTGTGGTCAGTGGAGTATTCAAGTCCCCTACTATGGCTGTATTGCTGTCAGTCTCTCTCTTTAAGTCCACCAAGTTTAGCAGATTCTGAAAAATGCGAGCACACACCTACCATATGACTTAGCTTTTGCACCCCTGGTCATTTTCCCCTGAGAAATAAAAACGTATTTTATTTGTATGTTTGTACAGACAAGAGCCTATAGAAAAGTATTCATAGAACATTTATTTGTAACAGGCCCAAACTTGAAACAACAGAAGTGTCAATGACAAGTGAAAAAAGACAATCTCCAATGTCATGTAGTATATGATTCCATCGATGTGACACTCTTGAAATTACAAAATTATAGAAATAAAAAACAAATTAGTGGTTATCAGAGGTTATGGATTTCTTAGGAGGGAAGGAGGAGACAGATGTGACTATAAGACAGTAGAAGGGAGATATCTATGATGCTCAGAGAGCTCTGTTTCTTGATGGAGGTGATGGTTCCCCGGATTTATTCATGTGATAAAATGACATGGACCTATACACATAGTATACCAATTTCAATTGTTTAACTTTGATATTATACTATAGTTGTGTGAGATGTAATCATTGGGAGAAACTTGGTGAAGGGTGTACTGAAACTATGTGTTCCCTTTGTTTTCTGTGAATTTATAATTAGTTTCAAATAATTAGTGGGAAAAGTACTTGATCAAAGTTATCTCTTTTAGGTGGTCTTATTTTCTTGCATAATATGCAGACTAAGGTCCTGAGGTCCCATATTTGTATCTGAGCTGTGTCCAAATTATATTAATAGGAAAAAAGAAAAACCTTCCTAAAATTTTTTTTTGTTTCTTGATTTTTAGAGAGACAGAGAGATCAACTTGTTGTTCCACTTATTTATGCATTCATTGGCTGCTTCTTGTACATGCCCTGACCAGAGATTGAACCAGCAACCTTGGTGTACCTGGCCAAAGTTCTAACCATCTAAGCTACCCAGCCAGGGCCAGGAAACTCTTATATAGCACATAATGTGCTCTAAGTGCTTTGCACATGTGGCTTATTAATCCTCACCAAACTCAGTGTCGTAAGAACTATTGTTTTTTTAAAATATATTTTATTGATTATGCTGTTTCAGTTGTCCCATTTCTCCCCCATCATTCCTCTCCACCCTGCACACCCCCTCCCACCCACATTCCCCTCCTTTAGGTCATGTCCATGTGTCATAAGTTCTTTAACTTCTACATTTTCCATACTACTCTTGCCCTCCCCCTGTCTATTTTCTACCCACCGTCTATGCTACTTATTCTCTGTACCTTTTCCCCCTCTCTCCTCCTCCCACTCCCCTGTTGCTAACCCTCCGTGTCATCTCCATTTCTGTGGTTCTGTTCCTGTTCTAGTTGTTTGCTTTTTGTTTTAGGTGTGGTTGTTAATAGCTGTGAGTTTGCTGTCTTTTTACTGTCATATTTTTTATCTTTCTCTTAGATAAGTCCCTTTAACATTTCATATAATAAGGGCTTGGTGATGATGAACTCCTTTAACTTGACCTTATCTGGGAAGCAGTTTATCTGCCCTTCCATTCTAAATGAAAGCTTCGCTGGATAGAGCAATCATGGATGTAGGTCCTTGCCTTTCATGACTTCAAATGTTTCTTTCCAGCCCCTTCTTGCCTGCAAGGTCTCTTTTGAGAAATCAGCTGACTGTCTGATGGGAACTCCTTTGTAAGTGACTGTCCCCTTATCCCTTGCTGCTTCTAGAATTCTCTCCTTTATTTGAATCTTGGCTAATGTAATTACGATGTGCCTTGGCATGTTCCTCCTTGGGTCCAACTTCTTTGGGACTCTCTGAACTTCCTGGACTTCCTGGTAGTCTATTTCCTTTGCCAGATCGGGGAAGTTCTCCTTTATTATTTGTTCAAATAAGTTTTCCACTTGTTGCTCTTCTTCTTCCCCTTCTGATACCCCTATAATTCGGATGTTGGGATGTTTAAAGCTGTCTCGGTGGTTCGTAAGCCTCTCCTCATTTTTTCGAATTCTTGTTTCTTCCTCGTTTTCTGTCTGGTTGTTAGTTTCTTCCTTCTGGTCCACTCCATTGATTTGACTCCCAGTTTTCCTCTCATCTCTATTGGTTCCCCATGTGTCTTCCTTCATTTCACGTATTGTAGCCTGCACTTTTTCATCTAATTTGTGAGCAAAATCAACCAATTCTGTGAGCATCCTGATCACCAGGGCTTTGAACTGTGCATCTGATAGGTTGGCTATCTCTTTCTCAGTTAGAGGAATTGGCTCTGTGGCTTTGATTTGTTCTCTGGTTTGAGCCATTTTTGGTGTTTTTTGTTTTGTTTTGTTTTGTTTTTGGCCTGGTTGTGGCTGTTACGTAGTGAGGGGTGGAGCCTTAGGTGTTGCCCAGGGTGGGGCAGCCCAGTCACTGGGTAGTGATGCTGTATGTGGGGCCGGGGTCCGAGAAGGAACAATGGTGCTTGCTCCACTCTCTCTTGGATTCCAGTCCCTTCCGCTGCATCCCCTTCGCCTGGAATATCAGTCTGGATGAATGGTTGTTGGACTTCCGTTACAGTTCAATTTTCTATCAGTTCTGGTTGTTTTCTTGTTTCTAAATATTTGTTGTCATTAATTTTGGTTGTGAGAGGAGGCACAGTGTATCCACCTATGCCTCCATCTTGGCCAGAAGCCAGAACTATTATTATCCCTATTGTACAAATAGGGCATTGAGGCACAAAGAGGTTACTTGGAGAGAAAGTGCTGGAGCCAGCCTATGGAGACAAGCAAATTGCATTCAAAGTCCATGCAGATCTTAGAAATACGGTTGACCCTTGAACAAGGCAGAAGGTAGGGATTCCAAGCCCAGCCCCCACCCTCATCCCTACACAGTCGTAAACTCACTATAATTTTAAAGTCTACAGTCAGCCCTTCCTATCCACACATTCAACCAACCACAGATCAAACACAGTGATGCTTTCAACCACAATTGGTTGGATCCCTGCATGTGAAACCCCTGATAGGAAGGACTGACTATATAGAAACAAATCCAGATATATATAAGTGAGCCTTCAAGTTCCTTCCTGTGTTGCTCAAGAGTTAACTATAGGGGAACTCTAAAGAAAAGAAAAAGACCAATCAAGGCAGCTGTGTCCTTTTCCAGGCTAACCTATAAATGTGAAATGATTTATCTGGCTTCTTTCCTTTGGCATTGCCTCACCTAACAAAGAAAATCTGCTTGTATTTTCACAGTAAGAATTCTGAGAAGGATCAGCTCAAAGATAGGCTGGAGCAGCTGAGATGCCATTTTACATGGAAGTTGCTCATTGAAGATGTTGAAATCGCTGATTTAGAAAACAGGGTCTTCGATGAAATTGAGTTCCTAGACACAAAATTTAATGTGGTGACACAAAACCTCCTGGCCTATGTGAAACACCTGAAAGGCCAGAATAAGGAAGCCCTGCAGAGCTTGAACCAGGCTGAAGACTTATTCCAGACAAAACACGCTGGCCAGTCGGAAGTGAGAAGGCTGGTCACCTGGGGCAACTACGCCTGGCTGTATTACCACACGGGCAGACTGGAGGAAGCCCAGATTTACTTGGACAAGGTGGAAAGCACTTGCAAGAAGTTTGCCAGTCCCTCCTGCTACTCAGTGGAGAGTCCAGACATGGACTGTGAGGAAGGTTGGGCCTTGCTGAAATGTGGAAGAATGAATTATGAACGGGCTAAAGCCTGCTTTGAAAAGGCTCTGGAAGTGGAGCCTGAAAACCCAGAATTCAACACTGGGTATGCAATTGCTGTCTCTCGTCTGGATGGGTTCAGCAAAGCATCAGAGATGGGTGAGGCATTTTGTCTGCACACCCTCAAACGGGCCATCGAGCTAAACCCAGAAGATGCGTATATTAAAGCACTCCTTGCATTGAAGCTTCAGGATATCGGACAAGAAGCTGAGGGAGAGAAGTACATTGAAGAAGCACTGCGCAGCACGTCCTCTCAAACCTATGTCTTTCGCTTTGCGGGCAAATTTTACCGAAGAAAAGGCTCTGTAGATAAAGCTCTTCGCTTCTTAAAAATGGCTTTGCGGGCAACACCCTCCTCTGCCTTCCTGTATCACCAGGTAGGGCTTTGCTACAAGGCACAAATGATTCAAATAAAGAGAGCTAATAATTGGAAGCCCAAAGGAAGAGATAAAGAAAATATCCACAGATTAGTTCAGATGGCTATCTGTGAATTTGAAAAGGCTTTGAAGCTAAAACCCACATATTATGAGGTATATCCTAACCTGGCTGAGATGTATGCAGAACTGGGCCACCACAAAGAGGCTGAGGATATTTTTCAGAAGGTGTTGAGCATGGGAATCTTTCATGATCATCTACACCAATATATTCATTTCCGCTATGGCCAATTTCAAGAATTTCACAGGAAATCTGAAGTCGATGCAGTTATTCATTATTTAAAAGCAATAAACAAAGAAAAATTATTTACAAGCAATGAAAGTCTCAGTGCTTTGGAGAAATTGGTTTTAAGGAAACTTCGAAGAAATGAAGCTGACATAGAAAGCTTGAGCATTCTCGGATTCGTCTACAAATTGAAAGGAGAAATGGGTGAAGCCCTGGAGTGCTACGAGCGGGCCCTGAGGCTGGCTGCTGGCTCTGGGAACTCTGAGGGACGTGTTCCTTAGGGGCTGAAATACGGACCGCTTTCACATTCCATCTGATTTGAGGTTAATGTGCACTAACCATCTTTTCTGTTGCTGCTTTCAGAATCATATTATTTTTGAGCAATTACTCACACCTGATCAAATATTACTTGTATTCAGAAAATAGTGAAACAGATTATAGATGTCTCTATGTGAGAGACAGAGAGGAACAGAGGCATAAACCATTTCATGTGAATGTTATGCAGTAGAAATAACAGTTTGTTAAGTCGATTTATTGCAAATAAAACACTGCACTTGCATCAAGTAAAACTATTTGTCAACAAATAGTTTTCAGTGCTAGATACCAAACATACTATGGTGATGTAAGGAATTTATTTTTCCTCTACCCATAGGTTTGTTGACTGAGGCCCCCATAAATTAGACTAGGAAAGGACACATTAATGAGAAAAACAAACAAAATTTTATTAACATGTGCATTTCGCACACACAGAACACTACCCTCTGGGCTTATATTGCAGCTTAGTAAAAGAACAATAAATTTTTAGAGAAGTGATAAGAAAGGGAAAACAGTTCGAGTTAGTACCAAGGGAAAATGTAAGAAGGTAAACATATGGGGAAAAATACCTGAAGATGACAGCTAATTACCAAGGTTTGTTTTGTGGATTCCTTTGATGACTCTGGGCTGATAAAAAAGCTGGAGTTGTTTCAGGAGATGACCCTCTGTCTGGATAGAATAGGGAGGTGGAACACCTTTAGGAACTTGTTCCCTGCTTTTTACTCAGATAGGGAGATAGCGGAGCTCTTCTGTAGTTTTCCCCACTCCATTCCAAAAGTAAAGCATTTCTATGAAATCTTTTGTAAGTGAAATGCTACGAAGAAAAGACATAATTACCTTAGGGGATATTATGCAAATGAAATGGAGCACGGAGCCTCAAGGACACAGTTCAAACCCAGGGCAGTTTCATGGTGAGCTGCTGAGTGTACCTACTGGGGAAGGAGCTTAGCTGCTGGAGTTATGCTCTGCTGAAACCAGAAAAAACTGGAGGTCTTGTTCCCTGTCGCCTAGGAGACCCAATAAGCAGAGACAGGGATTGAATCTTTATGGGCTCTTTATTCAGATGGCCAGGAATCTGAGAAGAAGGCAGATTTGTGCCTTAACAAACTGTTTTGAATTCGATTTTCAACTGACCCTTTTTATGAAGGAAGAAAAGCGTAGAGAAGGGGATTGGAATTCAGGGGGGAAAGTTAATCAGATAAAAAGCTGCAGCATTCTTTCATCTATGCTTTGGGTGGTGGTCTTTTTTGGTGTCCTGGGCGGTGGGCATCTCCCCCTGGAGGACAGTGGCTCAGATTCCATCTTGATTCCTTGAGACCTCCTGAGGCACAAAGGCGGAAGTGCTTGTGGTCTCCTGGAGTCAAGGTGGGTCATATCTTCAGTTCCTGAAACAATAGCTTTTTGTATACATTGATTACTAAGCTTTTTAGCTATTATCTGAAACTAACATTTTTCCAACCTCTGAGTCCCCCATCACTGCCTCTATAAAGGCTCTGTGCAAAACAAACAATGGACACCATTCTTTTTGCCTTTTTTCACAAAGGCAATAATCCCTTTTGAAATTTTATTTAGCAAAAACAGGTACTAACGTATGACCTCATAAAAGTAAAGAGACATGAAGAGAACTTTTGAAAAGTAGGGATACCTATATCTGCTTCTCCTCAATTGCCTTCCACTCAAAATAATCCTCATGCCAGTGTGGAATAGGTTGATGATCCCTTTCAGTAAATGAAGCAGACATTTTCTTCAAGCCTCATGCAATTTATAGTCTAGTGAGAGAGACAGACATTAAATCATGAACATTCATGTGTTGCATAACAATGGGGATAGACCAAAATCAAGATGGCGCAGGAGGAAGTGGAAGCTACTCTGACCTCCTCTCAGCACCAAACTGGAATTACAAAGAAGTTGTAGAGAATGCATCCTGAATAACCAACTGAGCACTAGCTAGAGAGAAGCTTTATAATCAAATGTTATGGGAGAAACTACCAGACATGCAGTTCTTCTTACCAATGAAGTAAAGAATTACAGATCATCAAGCCTATTAGCATGCAAGCAAAGTTTATTAGTGCTAAGTTCTAATGGGACAGCAAAAGCAAGGGTGGCAAGAGCAGGGTGGCCAGAGGCCGAGTGTCCAGGGGTCCCATGTGTGGCAAAAGGGCCAAGAGAGCAAGTCCTTTGTTCTGAGGATTTACATAGTTGGTGGGATGGGGGTGAGGAAGTCACATATTGATTGACAGGTAAAGGTGGTGCCAGCTTTCCCAGGGCAACATCACTACCCAAATGTTGGTATGTGTAGAGTATGTTAGCCTCAATCCTTATCTTGCTCCAGGCTCTATTTATCCATTTTGCATTCATGACTAGAGGAAGGCAATTGACCAAAGCTGTTCGCTGGCCTTCACTGTGGACCTCCTCTCCTTCCCCCTTCCAGGCTTTGGAACAAACACACAATCTGAAGGATCTCCTTTTCCCAGCTAGGTGCAATGATACACACAGACTTCTGAGGCCCTCCCCCCACCCCCACCCTGCAGGATCACTGTTTTGCTGGTGTTGTTGGGAATGCCTGGCAGTCTTATGAAATGAACCGGGCTCAGGACTTGTGGGTCAAAGGATGAGATATGCCTTCCTTTGCTTTTAGCCTCCTGGGTTAAATACTTTGCTAGATGGCAATGAGTGCTATTAAGAGACACATATGGGACCATATCCTCTTTGTTTGGTGGTTTGGATTCCCAGACAATAAAAACCCCAAGTCAAAGGTGAATAGGTAAGCCCTTTATTCAATGAGAGCAAAGAGAAAGCAAGAATCAAGAGCTTACATCACCAGATGGAAATCACTAACACCCTACACAAATGCTGGGGAATCCCAGAGACAGCATTCAGCATCCCACGGAAAAGTTCCAAGCAAAGCGTGCTTCCCTCAGGTGAGATTCCAAAGATTTATATTGGGTGCTATGTTTAATTAGTTTTTAAACAAAAGTGACTCCATGCCAAAGACCTTACGTGTCTTGGTTAACAGGTCCTTCTGGGGGAGGGGCCTGTTCCTCCTGAAAGAGCAGTCAAACATTAACAGTACTAGTCTCACAAGGAGAAGGGCCTTTTCTCCCTGGGAGAAAGCACACTAATGTTCTTGTTCTTACAATAAAGGTCACAACTCTGGCATAAACAGGGAAGATTCTTAATGTTCCTTTCACCAGTCTCAATTGTGTGGGCCTCACCTTCATTTGCCCCCTGACTGCGCATTCCTAGCTCCTACCTATCACAAAGACAAATGGAAGAAACCACTTCACCACAACGTGACTGCTAGGGGAGTGGAGGAGGTGAAAGAGGGGTGGCTGGGTTCCCACAGGTGGCAGCTAACGTGCCACAGGGATATTTCAGCACTTGGGGATTCTGTCTGACAAGTGTCTGGTCTAAACCCTGAGCTGGGCTCCACAGCCTGCAGCACCAGAGCCAGGAGACAAACTCAGATAACATCCAGCTGTGAAAAGCAGCAGAATTTCTGTCTGCCAGGGAGACACTTCTGGAGACACAGAGAGCCTCTCAAAGCACCAATGCACAAAATTTTGTTTGCAGCCACTTAAGCTGGGCTCTGGCAGAGGGGAGGCCAAGTGCACTAGAAATGCTTGAGGACAGTTGGTGGTTCTGGGGAGAGAAGTGAAGGAACAACCCTGTGATGAGTCCTCCCCCATCCTGCAGAAACCTTTTTAGGCAGAATACTCCCTTCCAGGTGGCATCAACCTGAAGAGAAGCAATAGCCCCACCCTGTGAGGCTTAAGCCAGGCTGCTGAGTACAGCTTGAGGCTATACCAATACTTAGTTTAACAACTAAAGTGAATCTCATGGAGCTGTGAGACTTCAGCTGACCCTTCCACAAGCTTAGTGCTGATTAAAACCAGGTTTGGTGTGAAGCCTGGTTCTTTTAGCACACCCAGGTCTAGCAGAGGAGCCACAAGCTTTGGATCACTGACAGTTCCAAACCAGTTAGCCAGGGCCTGTCACAAGCAGCATGGGACAAAGACCTACTATACTGCAGTCTCTCAAGGCCTGGCAGGTCTACTCTAACTTTGGGGAAATGGAAGAAAATGCATGGAGCTGTGAGGGTGTTTTACATGCCTTTATTCAAGGGTGGGCAAGTCACACACACTGCAAGCTGTGAGTCTCTCTAGTGAGAAGCCCCTACTGCCTTAAGTACTAGAGGCCAACAAAGCCAGCTTCCAGCCAGTAAATTATATACTGTAGCATAACTTTGCACATGCAAGCCCACTTCATGTTATGGGAACAGTTTATGGGACCCAGGTTCAAGGCTGTGAGGACACTACTTATCAGGCCCCATCGAGGCTATGGGAACGTTGCTTCCCTTAGTTACACAGACACCTTGGTGAGGAAGCCAGACTGCCTCCACTTACCCTACACCTACTTCAGAAACTTTGCAGGTATAAATAATACACAGAAACAAATGCAAGGAAGCAGCCAAAATGGGAAGACAAAGAAATAGACACAACATGAAAGAACAGGAGAATTCTCCAGTAAAAGAACTAGTTGAAATGGAAGCAAGCAATTTATCAGTAGAGAATTTGAAGTAATGATTATAAGGATATTCGACAGCATGAAAAAGACATAGAAACCATAACAAAGGCCAGTCGGAAATAAAGCTTGCAATATCTGAAAAGAATGAAGCACTTGAAGGAAGAAACAGTAGGTTGGAAGAAGCAGACAATCAAATCAGTGATTTGGAAGATAAAGTGGAAGAAGAACACCTAGGCAGAGTAGCAAAAGGAAAAATGCATTTTTAAAAATGAGGAGAGCTTAAGAAACATTTTGGACAACATGTCATGTAACAACATCTGCATCACAGGAATACCAGGAGAAGAGAGTGAGCAAGGAATGGAGAACCAATTTAAAGACATAATGACTAAAAACTTCCCTAATCTGGTGAGGGAAAAAAAGATACACAAGTCCAGGAAGCTCCAAGAGTCCCAAACAAACAAACTGGACCCAAAGAGGCCTACATTGAGACACATTATAATTAAAATGGCAAGACTTAAGACAAGGAGTGAATTCTAAAAGCCACAAGAAAAAAGCAAGTAGTTGCATACATTGGAGCAAAAATTAGGGTTTCATCTGATTTCTCAACACAAACATTTCAGGCCAGAAGGTAGTAGTATGAAATATTCAAGGTAATGAAAAGGAAGGACTTACAACCATGGCTGATTTATCCAAGAAGGCTATGATTTAAAAACAAAGGAGAAATAAAGAGCTTCCTGGACAAGAAACAGTTAAAGGAGTTTGTTAACACCAGACCAGTATCACAACAAATGTTGAAGGGCATGCTTTAAAAAGAAAAGATGAAAAGAGAAAGGAAGGAAGGAAGGAAGGAAGGAAGGAAGGAAGGAAGGAAGGAAGGAAGGAAGGAAGAAAGAAAGAAAGAAAGAAAGAAAGAAAGAAAGAAACTTCCAGCCAAGATGGAGGCATAGGTAGACACACTGTGCTTCCTCACACAACCAAAAGAAGGACAATGACAATTTAAAAACAAAAAACAATCATAACTGACAGAAAACCAAACTGTATTGGAAGTCTGACAACCAAGGAGTTAAAGAAGACACATTCCTCCAGACCAGTAGGAGGGGCAGAGATAGGCAGCTGGGCAGAGAGGACTCATGCCAAGGCGGTGGCTGGAGGAACAGGGCAGGAAAGGCAGCGGCTGTTGGACCCAGCGAGATAGTGGATTGTGGAGCGGGGCACAAAAGGCTGCAATGGGCGGACCTGGCGAGGAGGCAGATTGAGGACTGAGTGGTCCCACATTCACGCGCAGATAAACCAGGAGAAACAACTGGGAAGCCAACGGACTGCACAGTCTAGGGTCCCAGCATGGGGAAATAAAGCCTCAAACCACTGATTGAAAACACCTGTGAGGGTTGAGGTGGTGGAAGAAACTCCCAGGAGAGTTCATCCGAGAGACCCACATGGTCCTAGAATATACACAAACCCATCCACCTGGGAATAAGCACTAGAAGGGCCCAATTTCCTTGTTGGAAGCGGGGAAATTGACTGAAATGTGGTAGAGAGCGGAGCAAGCACCATTGTTCCCTCTCAGACACCTTCTCCACATACAACATCACAACACGGTGATGTGGGTTACCCCCTGCCCCCCATGAATACCTAAGGCTCTGTCCCTCACTATGTAACAGGCACATCAAGACAAAAAAAAATGGCCCAAATGAAAGAACAGAACAAAGCCACAGAACAAATATAACTGAGTGATGAAGAGATAGCCAACCCATCAAATGCACAGTTGAAAACACTGGTAATCAGGATGCTCACAGAATTGGTTGAATTTAGTCGAAAATTAGATGAAAAAATGAAGGCTACAATAAGTGAAATGAAGCAAAATGCACAAAGAACCAGTAGTAATGGGAGAAAACTAGGACTCAAATCAATGGAATGGCCCACAAAGAAGAAAGAAACAACCAAACAGAAAAGAATGAAGAAACAAGAATTCCAAAAAATGAGGAGAGGCTTAGGAACCACCAGGACATCTTTAAAGGTCCCAACATCCAAATTATAGGGATACCAGAAGGGAAAGGGAAAAAGCAACAAGTGGAAAACTTACTTGAACAAATAATAAAGGAGAACTTCCCCAGTCTGGCAAAGGCAATAGACTTCCAGGAAGTCCAGGAAGCTCAGAGAGTCCCAAAGAAGTTGGACCCAAGGAGGAACATGCCAAGGCACATCGTAATTACATTAGCCAAGATTCAAATGAAAGAGAGAATTCTAGAAGCAGCAAGGGATAAGGGGACAGTCACCTACAAAGGAGTTCCCATCAGACTGTCAGCTGATTTCTCCAAAGAGACCTTCCAGGCAAGAAGGGGCTGGAAAGAAATATTTGAAGTCTTGAAAGGCAGGGACCTACATCCAAGATTGCTCTATCCAGCAAAGCTGTCATTTAGAATGGAAGGGAAGATAAAGTGCTTCTCAGATAAGGTCAAGTTGAAGGAGTTCATCATCACCAAGCCCTTATTATATGAAATGTTAAAGGGACTTATCTAAGAAAAAGAAGATAAAAATATGACAGTGAAAAGACAGCAAACTCACAGCTATTAACAACCACACCTAAAACAAAAGCAGACTAAGCAAACAGCTAGAACAGGAACGGAAACACAGAAATGGAGAGCACATGGAGGGTTATCAACAGGGGAATGGGAGGAGGAGAGAGGGGGAAAAGGTACAGAGAATAAGGAGCATAGATGGTAGGTAGAAAATAGAAAGGGGGAGGGTAAGAATAGTATAGGAAATGTAGAAGCCAAAGAACTTATAAGTATGACTCATGGACATGAACTAAAGGTGGCGGGGGGGGGGGGGGATGTAGGTGGGAGGGGGTGTGCAGGGTGGAGGGGAGTGAAGGGGGAAATGGGATAGCTGTAATAGCATAATCAATGAAATATATTTTAAAAAAGAAAGCAAAAAAAGGAGAGAAAGAAAGAAAAGAAAGAAAGAAAGAAAGAAAGAAAGAAAGAAAGAAAGAAAGAAAGAAAGAAAGAAAGAAAGAAAGGAAAGGAAAGGAAATAGTTGAACAATAAATGGCACTAAATATGTATCTATCCATAATCACCTTAATATATAAATATAAATGGCTTAAATGCTCCAACCAAAGGAGATACGGTGCCTGAATGGATAAGAAAACAAAACAGGACCCATATATATGCTGCCTCCAAAAGACCTACCTCCTGTCAAAAAATATACACAGACTAAAAGTAAAAGGATGGAAAAGATATTTCATGCAAATGGAAAGAAAAAAAAGCTGGGGCAGCAGTACTCATATCTGACAAAATAAACATTAAAATCAAGGCTATAGTAAGAGACAAAGAAGGACACTATATAATGATAGAGGGAACAATGTAACAAGAGGATATAACCGTGGTAAACATTAATGCACCCAACGTAGGAGCACCAAAATATGTGCGGGAAATCCTGATGGACTTGAATGGAGAGACTGACAGAAATACAGTCATATTTGGGAATTTTACCACCCTGTTGACTTCAATGGATAGATCTTCCACACAGAAAATCAAGAAGGCCGTGGCCTTAAAGGACACGCTCGATCAAATGGATTTAATTGATATCTTTATAGAGTGTTATACCCAAAGCTACAGAATATACATGGTTTTCAAGAGCACATGGAACATATTCTAGGATAGACAACATGTTAAGAAGCAACAAGTCTCAATAAATTGAAGAAGTTTGAAATTACATCAAGCATCTTCTCCACTCACAATCCTATGAAACTAGAAATGAATCACAAAAAGAACAATGAAGAACCCACAAACACATGGAAGCTAAATAACATGTTATTAAACAATGAGTGGTTCAACAAAGAGGTCAAGGAAGAAATCAAAAGATCCTTTGAAACTAATGAAAATGAGGACACAATAATCCAAAAGCTTTAGGACCATTGAAAGCAATCCAGAGAGCAAAATTCATAGCATTACAGGCCTATCTGAAAAAGCAGGAAAAAACTCAAATGAACAATCTAACTTTACACTTAAAGGAACTTGAAAAGGAACAACAAACACAGCCCAAAGTGAGTATTAAGATGTAAATAATGAAAACCAGAGCTGAAATAAATGAAATAGTCTTAAAAAATGATACATTTAAATCAATGAATCTAAGACCCAGTTCTCTGAAAAGATAAACAAGATGGGCAAATCTTTAAACAGCCTCACCAAGAAAAAAAAAAGAGAGGACCTAAATAAATGAATTCAGTAATGACAGAGGAGAAATAACAACCGATATCTAAGAAATTAAAAGGAGTGTAAGAAAATATTATGAACAAGTATATGTGAACAAACTGGACAACCTGGATGGATTGGATAAATTCATAGAATTGTACAGTCTTCCAAAACTAAACCGGGAAGAGTCAGAGAATCTGAACAGACAGATTATACCTAGTGAAATTGAAGCAGTGATCAAAAAATTCCCAACAAACAAAAGCCTGGACCACATGGTTTCACAAGTGAATTTTGCCAAACACTCCGAGAACTAACACCTCTTCTTCTCAAACTATTTCCAAAAAATATAAAAGGAGGGAAGGCTCCTAAACTCATTTTATGAGACCAGCATTATCCCAATTCCAAAAGCAAGTAAAGACACTACAAAGAAAGGTACTTACAGGCTAGTATGCCTAATTATTATACACACAAAAATCCTTAACAAAATATAGCAATGTACCAAAAGGATCATACACCATGGTTGTGCCAGACCCTTCTGCGTGGTGTGGGCCCAGATCCCACTTGGAGATGCACAGGACCCATGCCCACAGATAGGTTCTCTCGTGGGTAGTCAGATTTGCAATATACCTAGGCTGCTTTGAGTCTTCCTTTTTGCTAAAACTCCCTCACCCTGCAACTGCTAAACCTTGCAGGGACCAGTGTAACCGGCTCAACCACTTTTGCCTTTTCATTGGCTAATATCCTTCTTCTGTGATGTGATTAGGGGCATTGGCTCCATTTGTTGTAACTTGTGCATAGTGAATGAGGACCATCTTGTAATGTGAAGAGAAATAAAATAAAGGCCTGTCATGGCGGAGGCTGGGGCTTTTGCTCCCCTTGGGAGAAAAGCCACACTGTCATCCTTTTTCCTCCACCGGACTTGGTAGTCCATGTGTATGTTTTATTTCATCCATAATGACGTGGACACAGCTAGCTGGTGTCCTCATCACATGGTCAAGTGGGGTTTACACTGGGAATGCAAGGTTGGTACAACATTCACAAATCAATAAATGCAATTCACCACCTGAACAAAATGCAGGGTAAAAACTACATGTTGATATCAATAGATGCAGAAAAAGCATTTGATAAAAGCCAGTAACCATTTATGACAAAACTCTCAGCAAAGTGGGAATGGAGGGAACAAATGAAAACATAATAAAGGCCATATCTGAAAATCCCACTGCCAGCATAATAGTCAATGGGCAAAAACTACCAGCTTACCCCTTAAATCAGGAAGATGATAGGGATGTCCACTTCCACCTCTACTATTCAACACAGTACTGGAAACCCTAGCCACAGCAAACAGACAAGTAGAAGAAATAAAAAGCATCCAAATTGGAAAGGATGAAGTAAAACTGTCTTTATTTGCAGATGACATGATACTGTACATAGAGAACCCCAAATGTTCCACCAAGAGACTACTAGAACTGATCAATGAATTCAGCAAAGTAGCAGGATACAAAACTAATATCCAGAAATCAGTTGCATTGTTCCATGCCAATAGGGAACTAACAGAAAGGGAAATAAAGAAATGATCCCATTCACAATGGCTTCAAAAAGAATAAAATACCTAGAATAAAAAACCTAACCAAGGATGTAAAAGACCTGTACTCGGAAAATTATAAGACTCTAAAGAAAGAAACTGAAGAAGATACAAATAAGTGGAAGTACATTCGTGTTCCTCAATAGGAAGAATTAACACCATCAAAATGTCCATTCTATCCAAAGCAATCTGTAGATTCAATGGAATTTCTACCATAATCCCAATGATGTGTTTCACAGAACTAGAAGAAATAATTAAAAAATCATATGGAAGGACAGAAGGCTCCATATAATAACAATGATCCTGAGAAAGAAGAACAAAATTGAAGGAATCACACTATCTAATATTAAACTATACTATAAGGCCATATAATCAATACAGCATAGTACCAGTATAACAATAGACACACAGATCAATGGAACAGAATAGAGAGCCCAGTAATAAGCCCACACCTTTTAGTAAGTTAATATTCAACAGAGAAGGCAAACACATACAGTAGGCTATAGGTAGTTTATTCAAGGAATGGTGTTAGGAATATTGGACAGATGTGTGCAGAGAAATGAAACTAGACCACCTTCTTACACCACGCAGAGTAAATTCAAAGTGGACTCCCACTTCTGGTCATACATCTGAAGGAACCGAAAGCACTCATTCGAAAGAACATAAGAACCCCTATGTTCACTGCAGCATTATTTACAATCGCCAAGATATGGAAGCAGCCCAAGTGTCCATCAGCAGATGCACGGATAAACAACTATGGGACATTTACACAATGCAATATAACTCATTCATAAAAAGAAAATTTGCCCTTTGTATCAGTATGGATGGACCTAGAGATCATTATGCTAAGTGAAATAAGCAAGTCAGAGAAGGACGAATACCATATGATCTCACTCATACTTGGAATCTACTGAACAAACTGAACAAAAAATGAAAATAGAGATGGACACATAGATTGAGAGCAGGGTGACAGCTGGAGGAGGGGAGGTTGGGAGGAGGAATTCTGAGCAAAAAGGAGAAAGGACTCATGGACGACACTGTGGTGACAGTTCAGGGGAGTGGGGTATAAGGGGACTAAATGGTAACGGAAAAAATTACAATTAAAAATTTTTTAAAAAATGAAGCCCCAAGTATAAAAAAGTGGGAATAGTTCTAAGAAATGCATTGTTGGGCCCTTTTACCACTGTGTAACCATTAGAGTGCACTTACTTACACCCAGCTGCTGCAGCCTACTACACCCCTAGGCGATATGGTACAGCCCATTGTTCCTAGGCTGAAAACCTGCACAGAATCGTTCTGTACTGAGTACTGGAACAACTGTACCACAATGGTAAATACTTGTGTATTTAAACATATGTAAATATAGACAAGGTAGAGTAAAAATACAGAAGAAAGATGAAAAATTGTGCATCTATACAGGGCTCTTACCATGAATGGAGCTTGGAGGACTGGAAGTGTGTCAGTGAGTGAATAGTGAGTAACTAAGGCCTAGGACAGTGATGTTCACTATTGTAGAGTTTATAAACACCATATACTTAGACTATGGCATTTGAAAATACATTTTTAATAATAAATTAACTATTGCTTATTGTGATGTTTATACTTTATTGCATAACTTCTTATATTTTGTAACTTTGACTCTTCTGTAATAACACTGCATAAAACACAAACCCTATAAAAATATTTTCTGTCTTTATATCCTTGTTCTATAAGCTTTTTTATTTGTAAATTTCCTTTCTTTTTGAACTGTTTGTTAAAAGCTAAGGCACAATGGCACACATCAGCCGAGGCCTACACCGGGTCAGGATCACTGTCTTCTCCTCCATGTGTCGTCCCACTGGAAGATCTGCAGGGACAAAAACGCCCATGGAGCTGTCATCTCTTATGATAACAATGCCTGCTTGTGGAATACCTCCTGACGGGCCTGCCCGAGGCTCTTCTTGAGGAGATATCACTCAATTCAAAAATATGTCCCTGGTGGTTTCCCTTGACTATTTCTTCTTTTCACCACAAATTTGCTTGGGAGCCAATAATGTACCATGAACATTGCTCTCTATTAAAAAAGAACATTTAGTTTGAGGGTCTACATTTTCAAACTCTTAGGAGCTTATTGAGGCCTGCCCAAGCTTCTGCTAAACCCCTTGCTGTAAATTTACTAGGCTATTCTCCTTTTCTTCTCCTGCAGTTTCTTTTCTCTTGCTTCATCTTCAGCCGCATGTTCCTCTCCCAGTTCTTACAACTCCTCATTGGGCAATTGCTCAGGAACCACCTCTAGGAGTTCCTCAATATTCTTCTCATCCATAGGCAAGTTAAAGTTGCTTGCCATCTCAAGCACTGCCTTGTTGATTTTTACCAGCTCCTCATCCTTCATAAATCCATTCAAGTAATGGAGGAACTACTTCAGTATCCTCTTCAGATGCCAGTCATACTCTTTTGTGACATCATCCCAAGCCCAAGCCAAACTCTTCATATGGTCAGAGATGTTATAACCCTTCCAGAATTGTACCATTGTCTCCCTCATTTGCAGCAATAGCCTAGGCAAAGCTCCTCCTGAGGTAAGTAATCCTTAACAGCTGCTATAACTCCTTGATTCATTGTTTGGCTCAAAGAAATGGTGTTTGGACTGAGAAACACCACTTTGATACTGGAATGAAGGTCTCCAATAAGGGGGATGTCTACGAGCAGTGCCAACAACAAGCAAAAATTGAAAGGCATGT
>CM077307.1:146748179-146804053 GCA_039655065.1 Glossophaga mutica
GACGGTGGCGGTGAGGGCTAGCGTCGAGTTAGGTGGAGGGAGGAGTCCAAGGCCCAGGGATGGGTGCTAGGACTATGTTTGAGGCCAGGGTTAGAATCAGGGGCTGGGGTGAGGGTTAGGTTCAGCGCTCGGCTGAGCGTTAGGATCGGGGTGACGGCCGAGGATAGGGGTGAGATCGGAGAGAAGGTGAAGTCAGTGCTGCGCGAAGGGTTCCAGCTAGGGTGAGGATGAGGTTTAGAGGTAGGGTGAGGGGTAGGGCTAGAGCTAGGGCTAGGGCTAGGGTTCCATGGAGGATGAAGGATTCAGGAGAGGTTGAGCGTGTTAGGGTCAGGTTGAGGATTCAGAGTGACGGTGAAGTTGAAGTTTAGGGTTCCGGTGAGTTTGAGGTCTAAGTCCAGGGTTAGGGTCAGGGTTAGGGTGAAGTCCAGGACCAGGGTTCCATGGATGTTGAGGGTTAGGGCTAGGGCTAGAGCTACGGTGAGGGTTCGTGAGGGTTCCGTGGAGGTTTCGGAATGAGGGAGGGTTAGGGTTAGGGTTAGGGTCACGGCCCGGGCTAGGGCTAGGGCTAGGGCTAGGTCCAGCGTTCGGCGTAGGGTTAGGATTTCGATGCGAGGGTTCGAGTTCGGTTCAGCTGCAGGGTGAGGGCTAGGTGCGAGCATTCCACGGAGGGTTGAGGGAGGTTCAGGGTCAGCGCTTGCGTGAGGGTAAGCGCCAGGGCTACGGGTAGGTGGAGGGTCAGCGTCACGGTGAGCCTAAGCGTGACGGTGACGGTGAGAGCTAGGGCCGGGGCTAGGTGGAGGGTTCGTGGGAAGGGTGAGACCTAGGGTCATGGCTAAGTAGCATTTGGTGGAGTAGGAGGGTTAGGTTAGGGTGAGGGTGAGACCTAAGGTGATGTTTCGGTGGAGGATGAGGCTGACAGTTTCACTGAGGGCTAGGTATAGTGTGAGAGCTAAGGTTGAGGGTTCGTGCTATGCCTAGGGTTAGGGTTTGTTTGAGGGTTAGGGTTAGGGTTAGCTTGAGGCTGAGGGTTAGGGTTAGCTTGAGGCTGAGGGTTAGGGTTAGCTTGAGGCTGAGGGTTAGGGTTAGCTTGAGGCTGAGGGTTAGGTTTAGTTTGAGGCTGAGGGTTAGGGTTTGGGTATGGGTTCATGTTAGCTCTAGAGCTAGGGTCTGGGTGTTGGTGAGGGTTCCTGTGACCGCTAGGCATAGGGCTAGGGCTGAGGCCAGGTCCAGGGATGCTTTTTCGGTCGTCACCAGGCCGAGCGTGAGGATGAGGGTGAGACATCTCGCTAGGTTCAGCATGAGATTTCGGATCAGGGCCAGGCCAAGCGTGAGAGCGAGGGGTAGGGCTACGGTGAGGTTTAGGATGATATTTAGGGTTAGGGTTTGCGTTCCAGAAAGGCCTAGGGTCCTGTGTAGGGCTAGGGGTGGCACTCGGACCAGAGCTAGGGCTTGAGTGTGAGGTTCAGGGTTGAGATGGCGGCTAGGGTTAGCGTTTGCGTTCCCTTTCTGTGGAGGGGTACCTACAGCGAGGTTTCCTGCTCCTCTTGAGGGCAGAGGCAGAGTCAGGGTGAAGATGAGGGCTACGGCGAGGGTTCACGATAGGTTCAGGCGTTGGGAAGGGTTAGGGTGAGGGTGCATGATGGAACTAGAGCTTCGGCTCCAGCTAGGGATAGAGCGAGGGTTCGGATGAGGTTGAGGTGGAGGGCTCGGGCTAGGGTGAAGGTGAGGTGAGGTGAGGTGAGGATGCGGGTGATGGCGAGCGTTCCAGCTAGGGATAGGACTAAGGCTGGGTTTCGGGCTCGAGCTAGGGTTCAGGGCTCGAGCTAGGGTTCGTTCCTGGGCTAGGGCTAGCGTTCCACGGAGGGTTAGGGTTCCGGTGACGGTGGCGGTGAGGGCTAGCGTCGAGTTAGGTGGAGGGAGGAGTCCAAGGCCCAGGGATGGGTGCTAGGACTATGTTTGAGGCCAGGGTTAGAATCAGGGGCTGGGGTGAGGGTTAGGTTCAGCGCTCGGCTGAGCGTTAGGATCGGGGTGACGGCCGAGGATAGGGGTGAGATCGGAGAGAAGGTGAAGTCAGTGCTGCGCGAAGGGTTCCAGCTAGGGTGAGGATGAGGTTTAGAGGTAGGGTGAGGGGTAGGGCTAGAGCTAGGGCTAGGGCTAGGGTTCCATGGAGGATGAAGGATTCAGGAGAGGTTGAGCGTGTTAGGGTCAGGTTGAGGATTCAGAGTGACGGTGAAGTTGAAGTTTAGGGTTCCGGTGAGTTTGAGGTCTAAGTCCAGGGTTAGGGTCAGGGTTAGGGTGAAGTCCAGGACCAGGGTTCCATGGATGTTGAGGGTTAGGGCTAGGGCTAGAGCTACGGTGAGGGTTCGTGAGGGTTCCGTGGAGGTTTCGGAATGAGGGAGGGTTAGGGTTAGGGTTAGGGTCACGGCCCGGGCTAGGGCTAGGGCTAGGGCTAGGTCCAGCGTTCGGCGTAGGGTTAGGATTTCGATGCGAGGGTTCGAGTTCGGTTCAGCTGCAGGGTGAGGGCTAGGTGCGAGCATTCCACGGAGGGTTGAGGGAGGTTCAGGGTCAGCGCTTGCGTGAGGGTAAGCGCCAGGGCTACGGGTAGGTGGAGGGTCAGCGTCACGGTGAGCCTAAGCGTGACGGTGACGGTGAGAGCTAGGGCCGGGGCTAGGTGGAGGGTTCGTGGGAAGGGTGAGACCTAGGGTCATGGCTAAGTAGCATTTGGTGGAGTAGGAGGGTTAGGGTTAGGGTGAGGGTGAGACCTAAGGTGATGTTTCGGTGGAGGATGAGGCTGACAGTTTCACTGAGGGCTAGGTATAGTGTGAGAGCTAAGGTTGAGGGTTCGTGCTATGCCTAGGGTTAGGGTTTGTTTGAGGGTTAGGGTTAGGGTTAGCTTGAGGCTGAGGGTTAGGGTTAGCTTGAGGCTGAGGGTTAGGGTTAGCTTGAGGCTGAGGGTTAGGGTTAGCTTGAGGCTGAGGGTTAGGTTTAGTTTGAGGCTGAGGGTTAGGGTTTGGGTATGGGTTCATGTTAGCTCTAGAGCTAGGGTCTGGGTGTTGGTGAGGGTTCCTGTGACCGCTAGGCATAGGGCTAGGGCTGAGGCCAGGTCCAGGGATGCTTTTTCGGTCGTCACCAGGCCGAGCGTGAGGATGAGGGTGAGACATCTCGCTAGGTTCAGCATGAGATTTCGGATCAGGGCCAGGCCAAGCGTGAGAGCGAGGGGTAGGGCTACGGTGAGGTTTAGGATGATATTTAGGGTTAGGGTTTGCGTTCCAGAAAGGCCTAGGGTCCTGTGTAGGGCTAGGGGTGGCACTCGGACCAGAGCTAGGGCTTGAGTGTGAGGTTCAGGGTTGAGATGGCGGCTAGGGTTAGCGTTTGCGTTCCCTTTCTGTGGAGGGGTACCTACAGCGAGGTTTCCTGCTCCTCTTGAGGGCAGAGGCAGAGTCAGGGTGAAGATGAGGGCTACGGCGAGGGTTCACGATAGGTTCAGGCGTTGGGAAGGGTTAGGGTGAGGGTGCATGATGGAACTAGAGCTTCGGCTCCAGCTAGGGATAGAGCGAGGGTTCGGATGAGGTTGAGGTGGAGGGCTCGGGCTAGGGTGAAGGTGAGGTGAGGTGAGGTGAGGATGCGGGTGATGGCGAGCGTTCCAGCTAGGGATAGGACTAAGGCTGGGTTTCGGGCTCGAGCTAGGGTTCAGGGCTCGAGCTAGGGTTCGTTCCTGGGCTAGGGCTAGCGTTCCACGGAGGGTTAGGGTTCCGGTGACGGTGGCGGTGAGGGCTAGCGTCGAGTTAGGTGGAGGGAGGAGTCCAAGGCCCAGGGATGGGTGCTAGGACTATGTTTGAGGCCAGGGTTAGAATCAGGGGCTGGGGTGAGGGTTAGGTTCAGCGCTCGGCTGAGCGTTAGGATCGGGGTGACGGCCGAGGATAGGGGTGAGATCGGAGAGAAGGTGAAGTCAGTGCTGCGCGAAGGGTTCCAGCTAGGGTGAGGATGAGGTTTAGAGGTAGGGTGAGGGGTAGGTGCTAGAGCTAGGGCTAGGGCTAGGGTTCCATGGAGGATGAAGGATTCAGGAGAGGTTGAGCGTGTTAGGGTCAGGTTGAGGATTCAGAGTGACGGTGAAGTTGAAGTTTAGGGTTCCGGTGAGTTTGAGGTCTAAGTCCAGGGTTAGGGTCAGGGTTAGGGTGAAGTCCAGGACCAGGGTTCCATGGATGTTGAGGGTTAGGGCTAGGGCTAGAGCTACGGTGAGGGTTCGTGAGGGTTCCGTGGAGGTTTCGGAATGAGGGAGGGTTAGGGTTAGGGTTAGGGTCACGGCCCGGGCTAGGGCTAGGGCTAGGGCTAGGTCCAGCGTTCGGCGTAGGGTTAGGATTTCGATGCGAGGGTTCGAGTTCGGTTCAGCTGCAGGGTGAGGGCTAGGTGCGAGCATTCCACGGAGGGTTGAGGGAGGTTCAGGGTCAGCGCTTGCGTGAGGGTAAGCGCCAGGGCTACGGGTAGGTGGAGGGTCAGCGTCACGGTGAGCCTAAGCGTGACGGTGACGGTGAGAGCTAGGGCCGGGGCTAGGTGGAGGGTTCGTGGGAAGGGTGAGACCTAGGGTCATGGCTAAGTAGCATTTGGTGGAGTAGGAGGGTTAGGGTTAGGGTGAGGGTGAGACCTAAGGTGATGTTTCGGTGGAGGATGAGGCTGACAGTTTCACTGAGGGCTAGGTATAGTGTGAGAGCTAAGGTTGAGGGTTCGTGCTATGCCTAGGGTTAGGGTTTGTTTGAGGGTTAGGGTTAGGGTTAGCTTGAGGCTGAGGGTTAGGGTTAGCTTGAGGCTGAGGGTTAGGGTTAGCTTGAGGCTGAGGGTTAGGGTTAGCTTGAGGCTGAGGGTTAGGTTTAGTTTGAGGCTGAGGGTTAGGGTTTGGGTATGGGTTCATGTTAGCTCTAGAGCTAGGGTCTGGGTGTTGGTGAGGGTTCCTGTGACCGCTAGGCATAGGGCTAGGGCTGAGGCCAGGTCCAGGGATGCTTTTTCGGTCGTCACCAGGCCGAGCGTGAGGATGAGGGTGAGACATCTCGCTAGGTTCAGCATGAGATTTCGGATCAGGGCCAGGCCAAGCGTGAGAGCGAGGGGTAGGGCTACGGTGAGGTTTAGGATGATATTTAGGGTTAGGGTTTGCGTTCCAGAAAGGCCTAGGGTCCTGTGTAGGGCTAGGGGTGGCACTCGGACCAGAGCTAGGGGCTTGAGTGTGAGGTTCAGGGTTGAGATGGCGGCTAGGGTTAGCGTTTGCGTTCCCTTTCTGTGGAGGGGTACCTACAGCGAGGTTTCCTGCTCCTCTTGAGGGCAGAGGCAGAGTCAGGGTGAAGATGAGGGCTACGGCGAGGGTTCACGATAGGTTCAGGCGTTGGGAAGGGTTAGGGTGAGGGTGCATGATGGAACTAGAGCTTCGGCTCCAGCTAGGGATAGAGCGAGGGTTCGGATGAGGTTGAGGTGGAGGGCTCGGGCTAGGGTGAAGGTGAGGTGAGGTGAGGTGAGGATGCGGGTGATGGCGAGCGTTCCAGCTAGGGATAGGACTAAGGCTGGGTTTCGGGCTCGAGCTAGGGTTCAGGGCTCGAGCTAGGGTTCGTTCCTGGGCTAGGGCTAGCGTTCCACGGAGGGTTAGGGTTCCGGTGACGGTGGCGGTGAGGGCTAGCGTCGAGTTAGGTGGAGGGAGGAGTCCAAGGCCCAGGGATGGGTGCTAGGACTATGTTTGAGGCCAGGGTTAGAATCAGGGGCTGGGGTGAGGGTTAGGTTCAGCGCTCGGCTGAGCGTTAGGATCGGGGTGACGGCCGAGGATAGGGGTGAGATCGGAGAGAAGGTGAAGTCAGTGCTGCGCGAAGGGTTCCAGCTAGGGTGAGGATGAGGTTTAGAGGTAGGGTGAGGGGTAGGGCTAGAGCTAGGGCTAGGGCTAGGGTTCCATGGAGGATGAAGGATTCAGGAGAGGTTGAGCGTGTTAGGGTCAGGTTGAGGATTCAGAGTGACGGTGAAGTTGAAGTTTAGGGTTCCGGTGAGTTTGAGGTCTAAGTCCAGGGTTAGGGTCAGGGTTAGGGTGAAGTCCAGGACCAGGGTTCCATGGATGTTGAGGGTTAGGGCTAGGGCTAGAGCTACGGTGAGGGTTCGTGAGGGTTCCGTGGAGGTTTCGGAATGAGGGAGGGTTAGGGTTAGGGTTAGGGTCACGGCCCGGGCTAGGGCTAGGGCTAGGGCTAGGTCCAGCGTTCGGCGTAGGGTTAGGATTTCGATGCGAGGGTTCGAGTTCGGTTCAGCTGCAGGGTGAGGGCTAGGTGCGAGCATTCCACGGAGGGTTGAGGGAGGTTCAGGGTCAGCGCTTGCGTGAGGGTAAGCGCCAGGGCTACGGGTAGGTGGAGGGTCAGCGTCACGGTGAGCCTAAGCGTGACGGTGACGGTGAGAGCTAGGGCCGGGGCTAGGTGGAGGGTTCGTGGGAAGGGTGAGACCTAGGGTCATGGCTAAGTAGCATTTGGTGGAGTAGGAGGGTTAGGGTTAGGGTGAGGGTGAGACCTAAGGTGATGTTTCGGTGGAGGATGAGGCTGACAGTTTCACTGAGGGCTAGGTATAGTGTGAGAGCTAAGGTTGAGGGTTCGTGCTATGCCTAGGGTTAGGGTTTGTTTGAGGGTTAGGGTTAGGGTTAGCTTGAGGCTGAGGGTTAGGGTTAGCTTGAGGCTGAGGGTTAGGGTTAGCTTGAGGCTGAGGGTTAGGGTTAGCTTGAGGCTGAGGGTTAGGTTTAGTTTGAGGCTGAGGGTTAGGGTTTGGGTATGGGTTCATGTTAGCTCTAGAGCTAGGGTCTGGGTGTTGGTGAGGGTTCCTGTGACCGCTAGGCATAGGGCTAGGGCTGAGGCCAGGTCCAGGGATGCTTTTTCGGTCGTCACCAGGCCGAGCGTGAGGATGAGGGTGAGACATCTCGCTAGGTTCAGCATGAGATTTCGGATCAGGGCCAGGCCAAGCGTGAGAGCGAGGGGTAGGGCTACGGTGAGGTTTAGGATGATATTTAGGGTTAGGGTTTGCGTTCCAGAAAGGCCTAGGGTCCTGTGTAGGGCTAGGGGTGGCACTCGGACCAGAGCTAGGGCTTGAGTGTGAGGTTCAGGGTTGAGATGGCGGCTAGGGTTAGCGTTTGCGTTCCCTTTCTGTGGAGGGGTACCTACAGCGAGGTTTCCTGCTCCTCTTGAGGGCAGAGGCAGAGTCAGGGTGAAGATGAGGGCTACGGCGAGGGTTCACGATAGGTTCAGGCGTTGGGAAGGGTTATGGGTGAGGGTGCATGATGGAACTAGAGCTTCGGCTCCAGCTAGGGATAGAGCGAGGGTTCGGATGAGGTTGAGGTGGAGGGCTCGGGCTAGGGTGAAGGTGAGGTGAGGTGAGGTGAGGATGCGGGTGATGGCGAGCGTTCCAGCTAGGGATAGGACTAAGGCTGGGTTTCGGGCTCGAGCTAGGGTTCAGGGCTCGAGCTAGGGTTCGTTCCTGGGCTAGGGCTAGCGTTCCACGGAGGGTTAGGGTTCCGGTGACGGTGGCGGTGAGGGCTAGCGTCGAGTTAGGTGGAGGGAGGAGTCCAAGGCCCAGGGATGGGTGCTAGGACTATGTTTGAGGCCAGGGTTAGAATCAGGGGCTGGGGTGAGGGTTAGGTTCAGCGCTCGGCTGAGCGTTAGGATCGGGGTGACGGCCGAGGATAGGGGTGAGATCGGAGAGAAGGTGAAGTCAGTGCTGCGCGAAGGGTTCCAGCTAGGGTGAGGATGAGGTTTAGAGGTAGGGTGAGGGGTAGGGCTAGAGCTAGGGCTAGGGCTAGGGTTCCATGGAGGATGAAGGATTCAGGAGAGGTTGAGCGTGTTAGGGTCAGGTTGAGGATTCAGAGTGACGGTGAAGTTGAAGTTTAGGGTTCCGGTGAGTTTGAGGTCTAAGTCCAGGGTTAGGGTCAGGGTTAGGGTGAAGTCCAGGACCAGGGTTCCATGGATGTTGAGGGTTAGGGCTAGGGCTAGAGCTACGGTGAGGGTTCGTGAGGGTTCCGTGGAGGTTTCGGAATGAGGGAGGGTTAGGGTTAGGGTTAGGGTCACGGCCCGGGCTAGGGCTAGGGCTAGGGCTAGGTCCAGCGTTCGGCGTAGGGTTAGGATTTCGATGCGAGGGTTCGAGTTCGGTTCAGCTGCAGGGTGAGGGCTAGGTGCGAGCATTCCACGGAGGGTTGAGGGAGGTTCAGGGTCAGCGCTTGCGTGAGGGTAAGCGCCAGGGCTACGGGTAGGTGGAGGGTCAGCGTCACGGTGAGCCTAAGCGTGACGGTGACGGTGAGAGCTAGGGCCGGGGCTAGGTGGAGGGTTCGTGGGAAGGGTGAGACCTAGGGTCATGGCTAAGTAGCATTTGGTGGAGTAGGAGGGTTAGGGTTAGGGTGAGGGTGAGACCTAAGGTGATGTTTCGGTGGAGGATGAGGCTGACAGTTTCACTGAGGGCTAGGTATAGTGTGAGAGCTAAGGTTGAGGGTTCGTGCTATGCCTAGGGTTAGGGTTTGTTTGAGGGTTAGGGTTAGGGTTAGCTTGAGGCTGAGGGTTAGGGTTAGCTTGAGGCTGAGGGTTAGGGTTAGCTTGAGGCTGAGGGTTAGGGTTAGCTTGAGGCTGAGGGTTAGGTTTAGTTTGAGGCTGAGGGTTAGGGTTTGGGTATGGGTTCATGTTAGCTCTAGAGCTAGGGTCTGGGTGTTGGTGAGGGTTCCTGTGACCGCTAGGCATAGGGCTAGGGCTGAGGCCAGGTCCAGGGATGCTTTTTCGGTCGTCACCAGGCCGAGCGTGAGGATGAGGGTGAGACATCTCGCTAGGTTCAGCATGAGATTTCGGATCAGGGCCAGGCCAAGCGTGAGAGCGAGGGGTAGGGCTACGGTGAGGTTTAGGATGATATTTAGGGTTAGGGTTTGCGTTCCAGAAAGGCCTAGGGTCCTGTGTAGGGCTAGGGGTGGCACTCGGACCAGAGCTAGGGCTTGAGTGTGAGGTTCAGGGTTGAGATGGCGGCTAGGGTTAGCGTTTGCGTTCCCTTTCTGTGGAGGGGTACCTACAGCGAGGTTTCCTGCTCCTCTTGAGGGCAGAGGCAGAGTCAGGGTGAAGATGAGGGCTACGGCGAGGGTTCACGATAGGTTCAGGCGTTGGGAAGGGTTAGGGTGAGGGTGCATGATGGAACTAGAGCTTCGGCTCCAGCTAGGGATAGAGCGAGGGTTCGGATGAGGTTGAGGTGGAGGGCTCGGGCTAGGGTGAAGGTGAGGTGAGGTGAGGTGAGGATGCGGGTGATGGCGAGCGTTCCAGCTAGGGATAGGACTAAGGCTGGGTTTCGGGCTCGAGCTAGGGTTCAGGGCTCGAGCTAGGGTTCGTTCCTGGGCTAGGGCTAGCGTTCCACGGAGGGTTAGGGTTCCGGTGACGGTGGCGGTGAGGGCTAGCGTCGAGTTAGGTGGAGGGAGGAGTCCAAGGCCCAGGGATGGGTGCTAGGACTATGTTTGAGGCCAGGGTTAGAATCAGGGGCTGGGGTGAGGGTTAGGTTCAGCGCTCGGCTGAGCGTTAGGATCGGGGTGACGGCCGAGGATAGGGGTGAGATCGGAGAGAAGGTGAAGTCAGTGCTGCGCGAAGGGTTCCAGCTAGGGTGAGGATGAGGTTTAGAGGTAGGGTGAGGGGTAGGGCTAGAGCTAGGGCTAGGGCTAGGGTTCCATGGAGGATGAAGGATTCAGGAGAGGTTGAGCGTGTTAGGGTCAGGTTGAGGATTCAGAGTGACGGTGAAGTTGAAGTTTAGGGTTCCGGTGAGTTTGAGGTCTAAGTCCAGGGTTAGGGTCAGGGTTAGGGTGAAGTCCAGGACCAGGGTTCCATGGATGTTGAGGGTTAGGGCTAGGGCTAGAGCTACGGTGAGGGTTCGTGAGGGTTCCGTGGAGGTTTCGGAATGAGGGAGGGTTAGGGTTAGGGTTAGGGTCACGGCCCGGGCTAGGGCTAGGGCTAGGGCTAGGTCCAGCGTTCGGCGTAGGGTTAGGATTTCGATGCGAGGGTTCGAGTTCGGTTCAGCTGCAGGGTGAGGGCTAGGTGCGAGCATTCCACGGAGGGTTGAGGGAGGTTCAGGGTCAGCGCTTGCGTGAGGGTAAGCGCCAGGGCTACGGGTAGGTGGAGGGTCAGCGTCACGGTGAGCCTAAGCGTGACGGTGACGGTGAGAGCTAGGGCCGGGGCTAGGTGGAGGGTTCGTGGGAAGGGTGAGACCTAGGGTCATGGCTAAGTAGCATTTGGTGGAGTAGGAGGGTTAGGGTTAGGGTGAGGGTGAGACCTAAGGTGATGTTTCGGTGGAGGATGAGGCTGACAGTTTCACTGAGGGCTAGGTATAGTGTGAGAGCTAAGGTTGAGGGTTCGTGCTATGCCTAGGGTTAGGGTTTGTTTGAGGGTTAGGGTTAGGGTTAGCTTGAGGCTGAGGGTTAGGGTTAGCTTGAGGCTGAGGGTTAGGGTTAGCTTGAGGCTGAGGGTTAGGGTTAGCTTGAGGCTGAGGGTTAGGTTTAGTTTGAGGCTGAGGGTTAGGGTTTGGGTATGGGTTCATGTTAGCTCTAGAGCTAGGGTCTGGGTGTTGGTGAGGGTTCCTGTGACCGCTAGGCATAGGGCTAGGGCTGAGGCCAGGTCCAGGGATGCTTTTTCGGTCGTCACCAGGCCGAGCGTGAGGATGAGGGTGAGACATCTCGCTAGGTTCAGCATGAGATTTCGGATCAGGGCCAGGCCAAGCGTGAGAGCGAGGGGTAGGGCTACGGTGAGGTTTAGGATGATATTTAGGGTTAGGGTTTGCGTTCCAGAAAGGCCTAGGGTCCTGTGTAGGGCTAGGGGTGGCACTCGGACCAGAGCTAGGGCTTGAGTGTGAGGTTCAGGGTTGAGATGGCGGCTAGGGTTAGCGTTTGCGTTCCCTTTCTGTGGAGGGGTACCTACAGCGAGGTTTCCTGCTCCTCTTGAGGGCAGAGGCAGAGTCAGGGTGAAGATGAGGGCTACGGCGAGGGTTCACGATAGGTTCAGGCGTTGGGAAGGGTTAGGGTGAGGGTGCATGATGGAACTAGAGCTTCGGCTCCAGCTAGGGATAGAGCGAGGGTTCGGATGAGGTTGAGGTGGAGGGCTCGGGCTAGGGTGAAGGTGAGGTGAGGTGAGGTGAGGATGCGGGTGATGGCGAGCGTTCCAGCTAGGGATAGGACTAAGGCTGGGTTTCGGGCTCGAGCTAGGGTTCAGGGCTCGAGCTAGGGTTCGTTCCTGGGCTAGGGCTAGCGTTCCACGGAGGGTTAGGGTTCCGGTGACGGTGGCGGTGAGGGCTAGCGTCGAGTTAGGTGGAGGGAGGAGTCCAAGGCCCAGGGATGGGTGCTAGGACTATGTTTGAGGCCAGGGTTAGAATCAGGGGCTGGGGTGAGGGTTAGGTTCAGCGCTCGGCTGAGCGTTAGGATCGGGGTGACGGCCGAGGATAGGGGTGAGATCGGAGAGAAGGTGAAGTCAGTGCTGCGCGAAGGGTTCCAGCTAGGGTGAGGATGAGGTTTAGAGGTAGGGTGAGGGGTAGGGCTAGAGCTAGGGCTAGGGCTAGGGTTCCATGGAGGATGAAGGATTCAGGAGAGGTTGAGCGTGTTAGGGTCAGGTTGAGGATTCAGAGTGACGGTGAAGTTGAAGTTTAGGGTTCCGGTGAGTTTGAGGTCTAAGTCCAGGGTTAGGGTCAGGGTTAGGGTGAAGTCCAGGACCAGGGTTCCATGGATGTTGAGGGTTAGGGCTAGGGCTAGAGCTACGGTGAGGGTTCGTGAGGGTTCCGTGGAGGTTTCGGAATGAGGGAGGGTTAGGGTTAGGGTTAGGGTCACGGCCCGGGCTAGGGCTAGGGCTAGGGCTAGGTCCAGCGTTCGGCGTAGGGTTAGGATTTCGATGCGAGGGTTCGAGTTCGGTTCAGCTGCAGGGTGAGGGCTAGGTGCGAGCATTCCACGGAGGGTTGAGGGAGGTTCAGGGTCAGCGCTTGCGTGAGGGTAAGCGCCAGGGCTACGGGTAGGTGGAGGGTCAGCGTCACGGTGAGCCTAAGCGTGACGGTGACGGTGAGAGCTAGGGCCGGGGCTAGGTGGAGGGTTCGTGGGAAGGGTGAGACCTAGGGTCATGGCTAAGTAGCATTTGGTGGAGTAGGAGGGTTAGGGTTAGGGTGAGGGTGAGACCTAAGGTGATGTTTCGGTGGAGGATGAGGCTGACAGTTTCACTGAGGGCTAGGTATAGTGTGAGAGCTAAGGTTGAGGGTTCGTGCTATGCCTAGGGTTAGGGTTTGTTTGAGGGTTAGGGTTAGGGTTAGCTTGAGGCTGAGGGTTAGGGTTAGCTTGAGGCTGAGGGTTAGGGTTAGCTTGAGGCTGAGGGTTAGGGTTAGCTTGAGGCTGAGGGTTAGGTTTAGTTTGAGGCTGAGGGTTAGGGTTTGGGTATGGGTTCATGTTAGCTCTAGAGCTAGGGTCTGGGTGTTGGTGAGGGTTCCTGTGACCGCTAGGCATAGGGCTAGGGCTGAGGCCAGGTCCAGGGATGCTTTTTCGGTCGTCACCAGGCCGAGCGTGAGGATGAGGGTGAGACATCTCGCTAGGTTCAGCATGAGATTTCGGATCAGGGCCAGGCCAAGCGTGAGAGCGAGGGGTAGGGCTACGGTGAGGTTTAGGATGATATTTAGGGTTAGGGTTTGCGTTCCAGAAAGGCCTAGGGTCCTGTGTAGGGCTAGGGGTGGCACTCGGACCAGAGCTAGGGCTTGAGTGTGAGGTTCAGGGTTGAGATGGCGGCTAGGGTTAGCGTTTGCGTTCCCTTTCTGTGGAGGGGTACCTACAGCGAGGTTTCCTGCTCCTCTTGAGGGCAGAGGCAGAGTCAGGGTGAAGATGAGGGCTACGGCGAGGGTTCACGATAGGTTCAGGCGTTGGGAAGGGTTAGGGTGAGGGTGCATGATGGAACTAGAGCTTCGGCTCCAGCTAGGGATAGAGCGAGGGTTCGGATGAGGTTGAGGTGGAGGGCTCGGGCTAGGGTGAAGGTGAGGTGAGGTGAGGTGAGGATGCGGGTGATGGCGAGCGTTCCAGCTAGGGATAGGACTAAGGCTGGGTTTCGGGCTCGAGCTAGGGTTCAGGGCTCGAGCTAGGGTTCGTTCCTGGGCTAGGGCTAGCGTTCCACGGAGGGTTAGGGTTCCGGTGACGGTGGCGGTGAGGGCTAGCGTCGAGTTAGGTGGAGGGAGGAGTCCAAGGCCCAGGGATGGGTGCTAGGACTATGTTTGAGGCCAGGGTTAGAATCAGGGGCTGGGGTGAGGGTTAGGTTCAGCGCTCGGCTGAGCGTTAGGATCGGGGTGACGGCCGAGGATAGGGGTGAGATCGGAGAGAAGGTGAAGTCAGTGCTGCGCGAAGGGTTCCAGCTAGGGTGAGGATGAGGTTTAGAGGTAGGGTGAGGGGTAGGGCTAGAGCTAGGGCTAGGGCTAGGGTTCCATGGAGGATGAAGGATTCAGGAGAGGTTGAGCGTGTTAGGGTCAGGTTGAGGATTCAGAGTGACGGTGAAGTTGAAGTTTAGGGTTCCGGTGAGTTTGAGGTCTAAGTCCAGGGTTAGGGTCAGGGTTAGGGTGAAGTCCAGGACCAGGGTTCCATGGATGTTGAGGGTTAGGGCTAGGGCTAGAGCTACGGTGAGGGTTCGTGAGGGTTCCGTGGAGGTTTCGGAATGAGGGAGGGTTAGGGTTAGGGTTAGGGTCACGGCCCGGGCTAGGGCTAGGGCTAGGGCTAGGTCCAGCGTTCGGCGTAGGGTTAGGATTTCGATGCGAGGGTTCGAGTTCGGTTCAGCTGCAGGGTGAGGGCTAGGTGCGAGCATTCCACGGAGGGTTGAGGGAGGTTCAGGGTCAGCGCTTGCGTGAGGGTAAGCGCCAGGGCTACGGGTAGGTGGAGGGTCAGCGTCACGGTGAGCCTAAGCGTGACGGTGACGGTGAGAGCTAGGGCCGGGGCTAGGTGGAGGGTTCGTGGGAAGGGTGAGACCTAGGGTCATGGCTAAGTAGCATTTGGTGGAGTAGGAGGGTTAGGGTTAGGGTGAGGGTGAGACCTAAGGTGATGTTTCGGTGGAGGATGAGGCTGACAGTTTCACTGAGGGCTAGGTATAGTGTGAGAGCTAAGGTTGAGGGTTCGTGCTATGCCTAGGGTTAGGGTTTGTTTGAGGGTTAGGGTTAGGGTTAGCTTGAGGCTGAGGGTTAGGGTTAGCTTGAGGCTGAGGGTTAGGGTTAGCTTGAGGCTGAGGGTTAGGGTTAGCTTGAGGCTGAGGGTTAGGTTTAGTTTGAGGCTGAGGGTTAGGGTTTGGGTATGGGTTCATGTTAGCTCTAGAGCTAGGGTCTGGGTGTTGGTGAGGGTTCCTGTGACCGCTAGGCATAGGGCTAGGGCTGAGGCCAGGTCCAGGGATGCTTTTTCGGTCGTCACCAGGCCGAGCGTGAGGATGAGGGTGAGACATCTCGCTAGGTTCAGCATGAGATTTCGGATCAGGGCCAGGCCAAGCGTGAGAGCGAGGGGTAGGGCTACGGTGAGGTTTAGGATGATATTTAGGGTTAGGGTTTGCGTTCCAGAAAGGCCTAGGGTCCTGTGTAGGGCTAGGGGTGGCACTCGGACCAGAGCTAGGGCTTGAGTGTGAGGTTCAGGGTTGAGATGGCGGCTAGGGTTAGCGTTTGCGTTCCCTTTCTGTGGAGGGGTACCTACAGCGAGGTTTCCTGCTCCTCTTGAGGGCAGAGGCAGAGTCAGGGTGAAGATGAGGGCTACGGCGAGGGTTCACGATAGGTTCAGGCGTTGGGAAGGGTTAGGGTGAGGGTGCATGATGGAACTAGAGCTTCGGCTCCAGCTAGGGATAGAGCGAGGGTTCGGATGAGGTTGAGGTGGAGGGCTCGGGCTAGGGTGAAGGTGAGGTGAGGTGAGGTGAGGATGCGGGTGATGGCGAGCGTTCCAGCTAGGGATAGGACTAAGGCTGGGTTTCGGGCTCGAGCTAGGGTTCAGGGCTCGAGCTAGGGTTCGTTCCTGGGCTAGGGCTAGCGTTCCACGGAGGGTTAGGGTTCCGGTGACGGTGGCGGTGAGGGCTAGCGTCGAGTTAGGTGGAGGGAGGAGTCCAAGGCCCAGGGATGGGTGCTAGGACTATGTTTGAGGCCAGGGTTAGAATCAGGGGCTGGGGTGAGGGTTAGGTTCAGCGCTCGGCTGAGCGTTAGGATCGGGGTGACGGCCGAGGATAGGGGTGAGATCGGAGAGAAGGTGAAGTCAGTGCTGCGCGAAGGGTTCCAGCTAGGGTGAGGATGAGGTTTAGAGGTAGGGTGAGGGGTAGGGCTAGAGCTAGGGCTAGGGCTAGGGTTCCATGGAGGATGAAGGATTCAGGAGAGGTTGAGCGTGTTAGGGTCAGGTTGAGGATTCAGAGTGACGGTGAAGTTGAAGTTTAGGGTTCCGGTGAGTTTGAGGTCTAAGTCCAGGGTTAGGGTCAGGGTTAGGGTGAAGTCCAGGACCAGGGTTCCATGGATGTTGAGGGTTAGGGCTAGGGCTAGAGCTACGGTGAGGGTTCGTGAGGGTTCCGTGGAGGTTTCGGAATGAGGGAGGGTTAGGGTTAGGGTTAGGGTCACGGCCCGGGCTAGGGCTAGGGCTAGGGCTAGGTCCAGCGTTCGGCGTAGGGTTAGGATTTCGATGCGAGGGTTCGAGTTCGGTTCAGCTGCAGGGTGAGGGCTAGGTGCGAGCATTCCACGGAGGGTTGAGGGAGGTTCAGGGTCAGCGCTTGCGTGAGGGTAAGCGCCAGGGCTACGGGTAGGTGGAGGGTCAGCGTCACGGTGAGCCTAAGCGTGACGGTGACGGTGAGAGCTAGGGCCGGGGCTAGGTGGAGGGTTCGTGGGAAGGGTGAGACCTAGGGTCATGGCTAAGTAGCATTTGGTGGAGTAGGAGGGTTAGGGTTAGGGTGAGGGTGAGACCTAAGGTGATGTTTCGGTGGAGGATGAGGCTGACAGTTTCACTGAGGGCTAGGTATAGTGTGAGAGCTAAGGTTGAGGGTTCGTGCTATGCCTAGGGTTAGGGTTTGTTTGAGGGTTAGGGTTAGGGTTAGCTTGAGGCTGAGGGTTAGGGTTAGCTTGAGGCTGAGGGTTAGGGTTAGCTTGAGGCTGAGGGTTAGGGTTAGCTTGAGGCTGAGGGTTAGGTTTAGTTTGAGGCTGAGGGTTAGGGTTTGGGTATGGGTTCATGTTAGCTCTAGAGCTAGGGTCTGGGTGTTGGTGAGGGTTCCTGTGACCGCTAGGCATAGGGCTAGGGCTGAGGCCAGGTCCAGGGATGCTTTTTCGGTCGTCACCAGGCCGAGCGTGAGGATGAGGGTGAGACATCTCGCTAGGTTCAGCATGAGATTTCGGATCAGGGCCAGGCCAAGCGTGAGAGCGAGGGGTAGGGCTACGGTGAGGTTTAGGATGATATTTAGGGTTAGGGTTTGCGTTCCAGAAAGGCCTAGGGTCCTGTGTAGGGCTAGGGGTGGCACTCGGACCAGAGCTAGGGCTTGAGTGTGAGGTTCAGGGTTGAGATGGCGGCTAGGGTTAGCGTTTGCGTTCCCTTTCTGTGGAGGGGTACCTACAGCGAGGTTTCCTGCTCCTCTTGAGGGCAGAGGCAGAGTCAGGGTGAAGATGAGGGCTACGGCGAGGGTTCACGATAGGTTCAGGCGTTGGGAAGGGTTAGGGTGAGGGTGCATGATGGAACTAGAGCTTCGGCTCCAGCTAGGGATAGAGCGAGGGTTCGGATGAGGTTGAGGTGGAGGGCTCGGGCTAGGGTGAAGGTGAGGTGAGGTGAGGTGAGGATGCGGGTGATGGCGAGCGTTCCAGCTAGGGATAGGACTAAGGCTGGGTTTCGGGCTCGAGCTAGGGTTCAGGGCTCGAGCTAGGGTTCGTTCCTGGGCTAGGGCTAGCGTTCCACGGAGGGTTAGGGTTCCGGTGACGGTGGCGGTGAGGGCTAGCGTCGAGTTAGGTGGAGGGAGGAGTCCAAGGCCCAGGGATGGGTGCTAGGACTATGTTTGAGGCCAGGGTTAGAATCAGGGGCTGGGGTGAGGGTTAGGTTCAGCGCTCGGCTGAGCGTTAGGATCGGGGTGACGGCCGAGGATAGGGGTGAGATCGGAGAGAAGGTGAAGTCAGTGCTGCGCGAAGGGTTCCAGCTAGGGTGAGGATGAGGTTTAGAGGTAGGGTGAGGGGTAGGGCTAGAGCTAGGGCTAGGGCTAGGGTTCCATGGAGGATGAAGGATTCAGGAGAGGTTGAGCGTGTTAGGGTCAGGTTGAGGATTCAGAGTGACGGTGAAGTTGAAGTTTAGGGTTCCGGTGAGTTTGAGGTCTAAGTCCAGGGTTAGGGTCAGGGTTAGGGTGAAGTCCAGGACCAGGGTTCCATGGATGTTGAGGGTTAGGGCTAGGGCTAGAGCTACGGTGAGGGTTCGTGAGGGTTCCGTGGAGGTTTCGGAATGAGGGAGGGTTAGGGTTAGGGTTAGGGTCACGGCCCGGGCTAGGGCTAGGGCTAGGGCTAGGTCCAGCGTTCGGCGTAGGGTTAGGATTTCGATGCGAGGGTTCGAGTTCGGTTCAGCTGCAGGGTGAGGGCTAGGTGCGAGCATTCCACGGAGGGTTGAGGGAGGTTCAGGGTCAGCGCTTGCGTGAGGGTAAGCGCCAGGGCTACGGGTAGGTGGAGGGTCAGCGTCACGGTGAGCCTAAGCGTGACGGTGACGGTGAGAGCTAGGGCCGGGGCTAGGTGGAGGGTTCGTGGGAAGGGTGAGACCTAGGGTCATGGCTAAGTAGCATTTGGTGGAGTAGGAGGGTTAGGGTTAGGGTGAGGGTGAGACCTAAGGTGATGTTTCGGTGGAGGATGAGGCTGACAGTTTCACTGAGGGCTAGGTATAGTGTGAGAGCTAAGGTTGAGGGTTCGTGCTATGCCTAGGGTTAGGGTTTGTTTGAGGGTTAGGGTTAGGGTTAGCTTGAGGCTGAGGGTTAGGGTTAGCTTGAGGCTGAGGGTTAGGGTTAGCTTGAGGCTGAGGGTTAGGGTTAGCTTGAGGCTGAGGGTTAGGTTTAGTTTGAGGCTGAGGGTTAGGGTTTGGGTATGGGTTCATGTTAGCTCTAGAGCTAGGGTCTGGGTGTTGGTGAGGGTTCCTGTGACCGCTAGGCATAGGGCTAGGGCTGAGGCCAGGTCCAGGGATGCTTTTTCGGTCGTCACCAGGCCGAGCGTGAGGATGAGGGTGAGACATCTCGCTAGGTTCAGCATGAGATTTCGGATCAGGGCCAGGCCAAGCGTGAGAGCGAGGGGTAGGGCTACGGTGAGGTTTAGGATGATATTTAGGGTTAGGGTTTGCGTTCCAGAAAGGCCTAGGGTCCTGTGTAGGGCTAGGGGTGGCACTCGGACCAGAGCTAGGGCTTGAGTGTGAGGTTCAGGGTTGAGATGGCGGCTAGGGTTAGCGTTTGCGTTCCCTTTCTGTGGAGGGGTACCTACAGCGAGGTTTCCTGCTCCTCTTGAGGGCAGAGGCAGAGTCAGGGTGAAGATGAGGGCTACGGCGAGGGTTCACGATAGGTTCAGGCGTTGGGAAGGGTTAGGGTGAGGGTGCATGATGGAACTAGAGCTTCGGCTCCAGCTAGGGATAGAGCGAGGGTTCGGATGAGGTTGAGGTGGAGGGCTCGGGCTAGGGTGAAGGTGAGGTGAGGTGAGGTGAGGATGCGGGTGATGGCGAGCGTTCCAGCTAGGGATAGGACTAAGGCTGGGTTTCGGGCTCGAGCTAGGGTTCAGGGCTCGAGCTAGGGTTCGTTCCTGGGCTAGGGCTAGCGTTCCACGGAGGGTTAGGGTTCCGGTGACGGTGGCGGTGAGGGCTAGCGTCGAGTTAGGTGGAGGGAGGAGTCCAAGGCCCAGGGATGGGTGCTAGGACTATGTTTGAGGCCAGGGTTAGAATCAGGGGCTGGGGTGAGGGTTAGGTTCAGCGCTCGGCTGAGCGTTAGGATCGGGGTGACGGCCGAGGATAGGGGTGAGATCGGAGAGAAGGTGAAGTCAGTGCTGCGCGAAGGGTTCCAGCTAGGGTGAGGATGAGGTTTAGAGGTAGGGTGAGGGGTAGGGCTAGAGCTAGGGCTAGGGCTAGGGTTCCATGGAGGATGAAGGATTCAGGAGAGGTTGAGCGTGTTAGGGTCAGGTTGAGGATTCAGAGTGACGGTGAAGTTGAAGTTTAGGGTTCCGGTGAGTTTGAGGTCTAAGTCCAGGGTTAGGGTCAGGGTTAGGGTGAAGTCCAGGACCAGGGTTCCATGGATGTTGAGGGTTAGGGCTAGGGCTAGAGCTACGGTGAGGGTTCGTGAGGGTTCCGTGGAGGTTTCGGAATGAGGGAGGGTTAGGGTTAGGGTTAGGGTCACGGCCCGGGCTAGGGCTAGGGCTAGGGCTAGGTCCAGCGTTCGGCGTAGGGTTAGGATTTCGATGCGAGGGTTCGAGTTCGGTTCAGCTGCAGGGTGAGGGCTAGGTGCGAGCATTCCACGGAGGGTTGAGGGAGGTTCAGGGTCAGCGCTTGCGTGAGGGTAAGCGCCAGGGCTACGGGTAGGTGGAGGGTCAGCGTCACGGTGAGCCTAAGCGTGACGGTGACGGTGAGAGCTAGGGCCGGGGCTAGGTGGAGGGTTCGTGGGAAGGGTGAGACCTAGGGTCATGGCTAAGTAGCATTTGGTGGAGTAGGAGGGTTAGGGTTAGGGTGAGGGTGAGACCTAAGGTGATGTTTCGGTGGAGGATGAGGCTGACAGTTTCACTGAGGGCTAGGTATAGTGTGAGAGCTAAGGTTGAGGGTTCGTGCTATGCCTAGGGTTAGGGTTTGTTTGAGGGTTAGGGTTAGGGTTAGCTTGAGGCTGAGGGTTAGGGTTAGCTTGAGGCTGAGGGTTAGGGTTAGCTTGAGGCTGAGGGTTAGGGTTAGCTTGAGGCTGAGGGTTAGGTTTAGTTTGAGGCTGAGGGTTAGGGTTTGGGTATGGGTTCATGTTAGCTCTAGAGCTAGGGTCTGGGTGTTGGTGAGGGTTCCTGTGACCGCTAGGCATAGGGCTAGGGCTGAGGCCAGGTCCAGGGATGCTTTTTCGGTCGTCACCAGGCCGAGCGTGAGGATGAGGGTGAGACATCTCGCTAGGTTCAGCATGAGATTTCGGATCAGGGCCAGGCCAAGCGTGAGAGCGAGGGGTAGGGCTACGGTGAGGTTTAGGATGATATTTAGGGTTAGGGTTTGCGTTCCAGAAAGGCCTAGGGTCCTGTGTAGGGCTAGGGGTGGCACTCGGACCAGAGCTAGGGCTTGAGTGTGAGGTTCAGGGTTGAGATGGCGGCTAGGGTTAGCGTTTGCGTTCCCTTTCTGTGGAGGGGTACCTACAGCGAGGTTTCCTGCTCCTCTTGAGGGCAGAGGCAGAGTCAGGGTGAAGATGAGGGCTACGGCGAGGGTTCACGATAGGTTCAGGCGTTGGGAAGGGTTAGGGTGAGGGTGCATGATGGAACTAGAGCTTCGGCTCCAGCTAGGGATAGAGCGAGGGTTCGGATGAGGTTGAGGTGGAGGGCTCGGGCTAGGGTGAAGGTGAGGTGAGGTGAGGTGAGGATGCGGGTGATGGCGAGCGTTCCAGCTAGGGATAGGACTAAGGCTGGGTTTCGGGCTCGAGCTAGGGTTCAGGGCTCGAGCTAGGGTTCGTTCCTGGGCTAGGGCTAGCGTTCCACGGAGGGTTAGGGTTCCGGTGACGGTGGCGGTGAGGGCTAGCGTCGAGTTAGGTGGAGGGAGGAGTCCAAGGCCCAGGGATGGGTGCTAGGACTATGTTTGAGGCCAGGGTTAGAATCAGGGGCTGGGGTGAGGGTTAGGTTCAGCGCTCGGCTGAGCGTTAGGATCGGGGTGACGGCCGAGGATAGGGGTGAGATCGGAGAGAAGGTGAAGTCAGTGCTGCGCGAAGGGTTCCAGCTAGGGTGAGGATGAGGTTTAGAGGTAGGGTGAGGGGTAGGGCTAGAGCTAGGGCTAGGGCTAGGGTTCCATGGAGGATGAAGGATTCAGGAGAGGTTGAGCGTGTTAGGGTCAGGTTGAGGATTCAGAGTGACGGTGAAGTTGAAGTTTAGGGTTCCGGTGAGTTTGAGGTCTAAGTCCAGGGTTAGGGTCAGGGTTAGGGTGAAGTCCAGGACCAGGGTTCCATGGATGTTGAGGGTTAGGGCTAGGGCTAGAGCTACGGTGAGGGTTCGTGAGGGTTCCGTGGAGGTTTCGGAATGAGGGAGGGTTAGGGTTAGGGTTAGGGTCACGGCCCGGGCTAGGGCTAGGGCTAGGGCTAGGTCCAGCGTTCGGCGTAGGGTTAGGATTTCGATGCGAGGGTTCGAGTTCGGTTCAGCTGCAGGGTGAGGGCTAGGTGCGAGCATTCCACGGAGGGTTGAGGGAGGTTCAGGGTCAGCGCTTGCGTGAGGGTAAGCGCCAGGGCTACGGGTAGGTGGAGGGTCAGCGTCACGGTGAGCCTAAGCGTGACGGTGACGGTGAGAGCTAGGGCCGGGGCTAGGTGGAGGGTTCGTGGGAAGGGTGAGACCTAGGGTCATGGCTAAGTAGCATTTGGTGGAGTAGGAGGGTTAGGGTTAGGGTGAGGGTGAGACCTAAGGTGATGTTTCGGTGGAGGATGAGGCTGACAGTTTCACTGAGGGCTAGGTATAGTGTGAGAGCTAAGGTTGAGGGTTCGTGCTATGCCTAGGGTTAGGGTTTGTTTGAGGGTTAGGGTTAGGGTTAGCTTGAGGCTGAGGGTTAGGGTTAGCTTGAGGCTGAGGGTTAGGGTTAGCTTGAGGCTGAGGGTTAGGGTTAGCTTGAGGCTGAGGGTTAGGTTTAGTTTGAGGCTGAGGGTTAGGGTTTGGGTATGGGTTCATGTTAGCTCTAGAGCTAGGGTCTGGGTGTTGGTGAGGGTTCCTGTGACCGCTAGGCATAGGGCTAGGGCTGAGGCCAGGTCCAGGGATGCTTTTTCGGTCGTCACCAGGCCGAGCGTGAGGATGAGGGTGAGACATCTCGCTAGGTTCAGCATGAGATTTCGGATCAGGGCCAGGCCAAGCGTGAGAGCGAGGGGTAGGGCTACGGTGAGGTTTAGGATGATATTTAGGGTTAGGGTTTGCGTTCCAGAAAGGCCTAGGGTCCTGTGTAGGGCTAGGGGTGGCACTCGGACCAGAGCTAGGGCTTGAGTGTGAGGTTCAGGGTTGAGATGGCGGCTAGGGTTAGCGTTTGCGTTCCCTTTCTGTGGAGGGGTACCTACAGCGAGGTTTCCTGCTCCTCTTGAGGGCAGAGGCAGAGTCAGGGTGAAGATGAGGGCTACGGCGAGGGTTCACGATAGGTTCAGGCGTTGGGAAGGGTTAGGGTGAGGGTGCATGATGGAACTAGAGCTTCGGCTCCAGCTAGGGATAGAGCGAGGGTTCGGATGAGGTTGAGGTGGAGGGCTCGGGCTAGGGTGAAGGTGAGGTGAGGTGAGGTGAGGATGCGGGTGATGGCGAGCGTTCCAGCTAGGGATAGGACTAAGGCTGGGTTTCGGGCTCGAGCTAGGGTTCAGGGCTCGAGCTAGGGTTCGTTCCTGGGCTAGGGCTAGCGTTCCACGGAGGGTTAGGGTTCCGGTGACGGTGGCGGTGAGGGCTAGCGTCGAGTTAGGTGGAGGGAGGAGTCCAAGGCCCAGGGATGGGTGCTAGGACTATGTTTGAGGCCAGGGTTAGAATCAGGGGCTGGGGTGAGGGTTAGGTTCAGCGCTCGGCTGAGCGTTAGGATCGGGGTGACGGCCGAGGATAGGGGTGAGATCGGAGAGAAGGTGAAGTCAGTGCTGCGCGAAGGGTTCCAGCTAGGGTGAGGATGAGGTTTAGAGGTAGGGTGAGGGGTAGGGCTAGAGCTAGGGCTAGGGCTAGGGTTCCATGGAGGATGAAGGATTCAGGAGAGGTTGAGCGTGTTAGGGTCAGGTTGAGGATTCAGAGTGACGGTGAAGTTGAAGTTTAGGGTTCCGGTGAGTTTGAGGTCTAAGTCCAGGGTTAGGGTCAGGGTTAGGGTGAAGTCCAGGACCAGGGTTCCATGGATGTTGAGGGTTAGGGCTAGGGCTAGAGCTACGGTGAGGGTTCGTGAGGGTTCCGTGGAGGTTTCGGAATGAGGGAGGGTTAGGGTTAGGGTTAGGGTCACGGCCCGGGCTAGGGCTAGGGCTAGGGCTAGGTCCAGCGTTCGGCGTAGGGTTAGGATTTCGATGCGAGGGTTCGAGTTCGGTTCAGCTGCAGGGTGAGGGCTAGGTGCGAGCATTCCACGGAGGGTTGAGGGAGGTTCAGGGTCAGCGCTTGCGTGAGGGTAAGCGCCAGGGCTACGGGTAGGTGGAGGGTCAGCGTCACGGTGAGCCTAAGCGTGACGGTGACGGTGAGAGCTAGGGCCGGGGCTAGGTGGAGGGTTCGTGGGAAGGGTGAGACCTAGGGTCATGGCTAAGTAGCATTTGGTGGAGTAGGAGGGTTAGGGTTAGGGTGAGGGTGAGACCTAAGGTGATGTTTCGGTGGAGGATGAGGCTGACAGTTTCACTGAGGGCTAGGTATAGTGTGAGAGCTAAGGTTGAGGGTTCGTGCTATGCCTAGGGTTAGGGTTTGTTTGAGGGTTAGGGTTAGGGTTAGCTTGAGGCTGAGGGTTAGGGTTAGCTTGAGGCTGAGGGTTAGGGTTAGCTTGAGGCTGAGGGTTAGGGTTAGCTTGAGGCTGAGGGTTAGGTTTAGTTTGAGGCTGAGGGTTAGGGTTTGGGTATGGGTTCATGTTAGCTCTAGAGCTAGGGTCTGGGTGTTGGTGAGGGTTCCTGTGACCGCTAGGCATAGGGCTAGGGCTGAGGCCAGGTCCAGGGATGCTTTTTCGGTCGTCACCAGGCCGAGCGTGAGGATGAGGGTGAGACATCTCGCTAGGTTCAGCATGAGATTTCGGATCAGGGCCAGGCCAAGCGTGAGAGCGAGGGGTAGGGCTACGGTGAGGTTTAGGATGATATTTAGGGTTAGGGTTTGCGTTCCAGAAAGGCCTAGGGTCCTGTGTAGGGCTAGGGGTGGCACTCGGACCAGAGCTAGGGCTTGAGTGTGAGGTTCAGGGTTGAGATGGCGGCTAGGGTTAGCGTTTGCGTTCCCTTTCTGTGGAGGGGTACCTACAGCGAGGTTTCCTGCTCCTCTTGAGGGCAGAGGCAGAGTCAGGGTGAAGATGAGGGCTACGGCGAGGGTTCACGATAGGTTCAGGCGTTGGGAAGGGTTAGGGTGAGGGTGCATGATGGAACTAGAGCTTCGGCTCCAGCTAGGGATAGAGCGAGGGTTCGGATGAGGTTGAGGTGGAGGGCTCGGGCTAGGGTGAAGGTGAGGTGAGGTGAGGTGAGGATGCGGGTGATGGCGAGCGTTCCAGCTAGGGATAGGACTAAGGCTGGGTTTCGGGCTCGAGCTAGGGTTCAGGGCTCGAGCTAGGGTTCGTTCCTGGGCTAGGGCTAGCGTTCCACGGAGGGTTAGGGTTCCGGTGACGGTGGCGGTGAGGGCTAGCGTCGAGTTAGGTGGAGGGAGGAGTCCAAGGCCCAGGGATGGGTGCTAGGACTATGTTTGAGGCCAGGGTTAGAATCAGGGGCTGGGGTGAGGGTTAGGTTCAGCGCTCGGCTGAGCGTTAGGATCGGTGGTGACGGCCGAGGATAGGGGTGAGATCGGAGAGAAGGTGAAGTCAGTGCTGCGCGAAGGGTTCCAGCTAGGGTGAGGATGAGGTTTAGAGGTAGGGTGAGGGGTAGGGCTAGAGCTAGGGCTAGGGCTAGGGTTCCATGGAGGATGAAGGATTCAGGAGAGGTTGAGCGTGTTAGGGTCAGGTTGAGGATTCAGAGTGACGGTGAAGTTGAAGTTTAGGGTTCCGGTGAGTTTGAGGTCTAAGTCCAGGGTTAGGGTCAGGGTTAGGGTGAAGTCCAGGACCAGGGTTCCATGGATGTTGAGGGTTAGGGCTAGGGCTAGAGCTACGGTGAGGGTTCGTGAGGGTTCCGTGGAGGTTTCGGAATGAGGGAGGGTTAGGGTTAGGGTTAGGGTCACGGCCCGGGCTAGGGCTAGGGCTAGGGCTAGGTCCAGCGTTCGGCGTAGGGTTAGGATTTCGATGCGAGGGTTCGAGTTCGGTTCAGCTGCAGGGTGAGGGCTAGGTGCGAGCATTCCACGGAGGGTTGAGGGAGGTTCAGGGTCAGCGCTTGCGTGAGGGTAAGCGCCAGGGCTACGGGTAGGTGGAGGGTCAGCGTCACGGTGAGCCTAAGCGTGACGGTGACGGTGAGAGCTAGGGCCGGGGCTAGGTGGAGGGTTCGTGGGAAGGGTGAGACCTAGGGTCATGGCTAAGTAGCATTTGGTGGAGTAGGAGGGTTAGGGTTAGGGTGAGGGTGAGACCTAAGGTGATGTTTCGGTGGAGGATGAGGCTGACAGTTTCACTGAGGGCTAGGTATAGTGTGAGAGCTAAGGTTGAGGGTTCGTGCTATGCCTAGGGTTAGGGTTTGTTTGAGGGTTAGGGTTAGGGTTAGCTTGAGGCTGAGGGTTAGGGTTAGCTTGAGGCTGAGGGTTAGGGTTAGCTTGAGGCTGAGGGTTAGGGTTAGCTTGAGGCTGAGGGTTAGGTTTAGTTTGAGGCTGAGGGTTAGGGTTTGGGTATGGGTTCATGTTAGCTCTAGAGCTAGGGTCTGGGTGTTGGTGAGGGTTCCTGTGACCGCTAGGCATAGGGCTAGGGCTGAGGCCAGGTCCAGGGATGCTTTTTCGGTCGTCACCAGGCCGAGCGTGAGGATGAGGGTGAGACATCTCGCTAGGTTCAGCATGAGATTTCGGATCAGGGCCAGGCCAAGCGTGAGAGCGAGGGGTAGGGCTACGGTGAGGTTTAGGATGATATTTAGGGTTAGGGTTTGCGTTCCAGAAAGGCCTAGGGTCCTGTGTAGGGCTAGGGGTGGCACTCGGACCAGAGCTAGGGCTTGAGTGTGAGGTTCAGGGTTGAGATGGCGGCTAGGGTTAGCGTTTGCGTTCCCTTTCTGTGGAGGGGTACCTACAGCGAGGTTTCCTGCTCCTCTTGAGGGCAGAGGCAGAGTCAGGGTGAAGATGAGGGCTACGGCGAGGGTTCACGATAGGTTCAGGCGTTGGGAAGGGTTAGGGTGAGGGTGCATGATGGAACTAGAGCTTCGGCTCCAGCTAGGGATAGAGCGAGGGTTCGGATGAGGTTGAGGTGGAGGGCTCGGGCTAGGGTGAAGGTGAGGTGAGGTGAGGTGAGGATGCGGGTGATGGCGAGCGTTCCAGCTAGGGATAGGACTAAGGCTGGGTTTCGGGCTCGAGCTAGGGTTCAGGGCTCGAGCTAGGGTTCGTTCCTGGGCTAGGGCTAGCGTTCCACGGAGGGTTAGGGTTCCGGTGACGGTGGCGGTGAGGGCTAGCGTCGAGTTAGGTGGAGGGAGGAGTCCAAGGCCCAGGGATGGGTGCTAGGACTATGTTTGAGGCCAGGGTTAGAATCAGGGGCTGGGGTGAGGGTTAGGTTCAGCGCTCGGCTGAGCGTTAGGATCGGGGTGACGGCCGAGGATAGGGGTGAGATCGGAGAGAAGGTGAAGTCAGTGCTGCGCGAAGGGTTCCAGCTAGGGTGAGGATGAGGTTTAGAGGTAGGGTGAGGGGTAGGGCTAGAGCTAGGGCTAGGGCTAGGGTTCCATGGAGGATGAAGGATTCAGGAGAGGTTGAGCGTGTTAGGGTCAGGTTGAGGATTCAGAGTGACGGTGAAGTTGAAGTTTAGGGTTCCGGTGAGTTTGAGGTCTAAGTCCAGGGTTAGGGTCAGGGTTAGGGTGAAGTCCAGGACCAGGGTTCCATGGATGTTGAGGGTTAGGGCTAGGGCTAGAGCTACGGTGAGGGTTCGTGAGGGTTCCGTGGAGGTTTCGGAATGAGGGAGGGTTAGGGTTAGGGTTAGGGTCACGGCCCGGGCTAGGGCTAGGGCTAGGGCTAGGTCCAGCGTTCGGCGTAGGGTTAGGATTTCGATGCGAGGGTTCGAGTTCGGTTCAGCTGCAGGGTGAGGGCTAGGTGCGAGCATTCCACGGAGGGTTGAGGGAGGTTCAGGGTCAGCGCTTGCGTGAGGGTAAGCGCCAGGGCTACGGGTAGGTGGAGGGTCAGCGTCACGGTGAGCCTAAGCGTGACGGTGACGGTGAGAGCTAGGGCCGGGGCTAGGTGGAGGGTTCGTGGGAAGGGTGAGACCTAGGGTCATGGCTAAGTAGCATTTGGTGGAGTAGGAGGGTTAGGGTTAGGGTGAGGGTGAGACCTAAGGTGATGTTTCGGTGGAGGATGAGGCTGACAGTTTCACTGAGGGCTAGGTATAGTGTGAGAGCTAAGGTTGAGGGTTCGTGCTATGCCTAGGGTTAGGGTTTGTTTGAGGGTTAGGGTTAGGGTTAGCTTGAGGCTGAGGGTTAGGGTTAGCTTGAGGCTGAGGGTTAGGGTTAGCTTGAGGCTGAGGGTTAGGGTTAGCTTGAGGCTGAGGGTTAGGTTTAGTTTGAGGCTGAGGGTTAGGGTTTGGGTATGGGTTCATGTTAGCTCTAGAGCTAGGGTCTGGGTGTTGGTGAGGGTTCCTGTGACCGCTAGGCATAGGGCTAGGGCTGAGGCCAGGTCCAGGGATGCTTTTTCGGTCGTCACCAGGCCGAGCGTGAGGATGAGGGTGAGACATCTCGCTAGGTTCAGCATGAGATTTCGGATCAGGGCCAGGCCAAGCGTGAGAGCGAGGGGTAGGGCTACGGTGAGGTTTAGGATGATATTTAGGGTTAGGGTTTGCGTTCCAGAAAGGCCTAGGGTCCTGTGTAGGGCTAGGGGTGGCACTCGGACCAGAGCTAGGGCTTGAGTGTGAGGTTCAGGGTTGAGATGGCGGCTAGGGTTAGCGTTTGCGTTCCCTTTCTGTGGAGGGGTACCTACAGCGAGGTTTCCTGCTCCTCTTGAGGGCAGAGGCAGAGTCAGGGTGAAGATGAGGGCTACGGCGAGGGTTCACGATAGGTTCAGGCGTTGGGAAGGGTTAGGGTGAGGGTGCATGATGGAACTAGAGCTTCGGCTCCAGCTAGGGATAGAGCGAGGGTTCGGATGAGGTTGAGGTGGAGGGCTCGGGCTAGGGTGAAGGTGAGGTGAGGTGAGGTGAGGATGCGGGTGATGGCGAGCGTTCCAGCTAGGGATAGGACTAAGGCTGGGTTTCGGGCTCGAGCTAGGGTTCAGGGCTCGAGCTAGGGTTCGTTCCTGGGCTAGGGCTAGCGTTCCACGGAGGGTTAGGGTTCCGGTGACGGTGGCGGTGAGGGCTAGCGTCGAGTTAGGTGGAGGGAGGAGTCCAAGGCCCAGGGATGGGTGCTAGGACTATGTTTGAGGCCAGGGTTAGAATCAGGGGCTGGGGTGAGGGTTAGGTTCAGCGCTCGGCTGAGCGTTAGGATCGGGGTGACGGCCGAGGATAGGGGTGAGATCGGAGAGAAGGTGAAGTCAGTGCTGCGCGAAGGGTTCCAGCTAGGGTGAGGATGAGGTTTAGAGGTAGGGTGAGGGGTAGGGCTAGAGCTAGGGCTAGGGCTAGGGTTCCATGGAGGATGAAGGATTCAGGAGAGGTTGAGCGTGTTAGGGTCAGGTTGAGGATTCAGAGTGACGGTGAAGTTGAAGTTTAGGGTTCCGGTGAGTTTGAGGTCTAAGTCCAGGGTTAGGGTCAGGGTTAGGGTGAAGTCCAGGACCAGGGTTCCATGGATGTTGAGGGTTAGGGCTAGGGCTAGAGCTACGGTGAGGGTTCGTGAGGGTTCCGTGGAGGTTTCGGAATGAGGGAGGGTTAGGGTTAGGGTTAGGGTCACGGCCCGGGCTAGGGCTAGGGCTAGGGCTAGGTCCAGCGTTCGGCGTAGGGTTAGGATTTCGATGCGAGGGTTCGAGTTCGGTTCAGCTGCAGGGTGAGGGCTAGGTGCGAGCATTCCACGGAGGGTTGAGGGAGGTTCAGGGTCAGCGCTTGCGTGAGGGTAAGCGCCAGGGCTACGGGTAGGTGGAGGGTCAGCGTCACGGTGAGCCTAAGCGTGACGGTGACGGTGAGAGCTAGGGCCGGGGCTAGGTGGAGGGTTCGTGGGAAGGGTGAGACCTAGGGTCATGGCTAAGTAGCATTTGGTGGAGTAGGAGGGTTAGGGTTAGGGTGAGGGTGAGACCTAAGGTGATGTTTCGGTGGAGGATGAGGCTGACAGTTTCACTGAGGGCTAGGTATAGTGTGAGAGCTAAGGTTGAGGGTTCGTGCTATGCCTAGGGTTAGGGTTTGTTTGAGGGTTAGGGTTAGGGTTAGCTTGAGGCTGAGGGTTAGGGTTAGCTTGAGGCTGAGGGTTAGGGTTAGCTTGAGGCTGAGGGTTAGGGTTAGCTTGAGGCTGAGGGTTAGGTTTAGTTTGAGGCTGAGGGTTAGGGTTTGGGTATGGGTTCATGTTAGCTCTAGAGCTAGGGTCTGGGTGTTGGTGAGGGTTCCTGTGACCGCTAGGCATAGGGCTAGGGCTGAGGCCAGGTCCAGGGATGCTTTTTCGGTCGTCACCAGGCCGAGCGTGAGGATGAGGGTGAGACATCTCGCTAGGTTCAGCATGAGATTTCGGATCAGGGCCAGGCCAAGCGTGAGAGCGAGGGGTAGGGCTACGGTGAGGTTTAGGATGATATTTAGGGTTAGGGTTTGCGTTCCAGAAAGGCCTAGGGTCCTGTGTAGGGCTAGGGGTGGCACTCGGACCAGAGCTAGGGCTTGAGTGTGAGGTTCAGGGTTGAGATGGCGGCTAGGGTTAGCGTTTGCGTTCCCTTTCTGTGGAGGGGTACCTACAGCGAGGTTTCCTGCTCCTCTTGAGGGCAGAGGCAGAGTCAGGGTGAAGATGAGGGCTACGGCGAGGGTTCACGATAGGTTCAGGCGTTGGGAAGGGTTAGGGTGAGGGTGCATGATGGAACTAGAGCTTCGGCTCCAGCTAGGGATAGAGCGAGGGTTCGGATGAGGTTGAGGTGGAGGGCTCGGGCTAGGGTGAAGGTGAGGTGAGGTGAGGTGAGGATGCGGGTGATGGCGAGCGTTCCAGCTAGGGATAGGACTAAGGCTGGGTTTCGGGCTCGAGCTAGGGTTCAGGGCTCGAGCTAGGGTTCGTTCCTGGGCTAGGGCTAGCGTTCCACGGAGGGTTAGGGTTCCGGTGACGGTGGCGGTGAGGGCTAGCGTCGAGTTAGGTGGAGGGAGGAGTCCAAGGCCCAGGGATGGGTGCTAGGACTATGTTTGAGGCCAGGGTTAGAATCAGGGGCTGGGGTGAGGGTTAGGTTCAGCGCTCGGCTGAGCGTTAGGATCGGGGTGACGGCCGAGGATAGGGGTGAGATCGGAGAGAAGGTGAAGTCAGTGCTGCGCGAAGGGTTCCAGCTAGGGTGAGGATGAGGTTTAGAGGTAGGGTGAGGGGTAGGGCTAGAGCTAGGGCTAGGGCTAGGGTTCCATGGAGGATGAAGGATTCAGGAGAGGTTGAGCGTGTTAGGGTCAGGTTGAGGATTCAGAGTGACGGTGAAGTTGAAGTTTAGGGTTCCGGTGAGTTTGAGGTCTAAGTCCAGGGTTAGGGTCAGGGTTAGGGTGAAGTCCAGGACCAGGGTTCCATGGATGTTGAGGGTTAGGGCTAGGGCTAGAGCTACGGTGAGGGTTCGTGAGGGTTCCGTGGAGGTTTCGGAATGAGGGAGGGTTAGGGTTAGGGTTAGGGTCACGGCCCGGGCTAGGGCTAGGGCTAGGGCTAGGTCCAGCGTTCGGCGTAGGGTTAGGATTTCGATGCGAGGGTTCGAGTTCGGTTCAGCTGCAGGGTGAGGGCTAGGTGCGAGCATTCCACGGAGGGTTGAGGGAGGTTCAGGGTCAGCGCTTGCGTGAGGGTAAGCGCCAGGGCTACGGGTAGGTGGAGGGTCAGCGTCACGGTGAGCCTAAGCGTGACGGTGACGGTGAGAGCTAGGGCCGGGGCTAGGTGGAGGGTTCGTGGGAAGGGTGAGACCTAGGGTCATGGCTAAGTAGCATTTGGTGGAGTAGGAGGGTTAGGGTTAGGGTGAGGGTGAGACCTAAGGTGATGTTTCGGTGGAGGATGAGGCTGACAGTTTCACTGAGGGCTAGGTATAGTGTGAGAGCTAAGGTTGAGGGTTCGTGCTATGCCTAGGGTTAGGGTTTGTTTGAGGGTTAGGGTTAGGGTTAGCTTGAGGCTGAGGGTTAGGGTTAGCTTGAGGCTGAGGGTTAGGGTTAGCTTGAGGCTGAGGGTTAGGGTTAGCTTGAGGCTGAGGGTTAGGTTTAGTTTGAGGCTGAGGGTTAGGGTTTGGGTATGGGTTCATGTTAGCTCTAGAGCTAGGGTCTGGGTGTTGGTGAGGGTTCCTGTGACCGCTAGGCATAGGGCTAGGGCTGAGGCCAGGTCCAGGGATGCTTTTTCGGTCGTCACCAGGCCGAGCGTGAGGATGAGGGTGAGACATCTCGCTAGGTTCAGCATGAGATTTCGGATCAGGGCCAGGCCAAGCGTGAGAGCGAGGGGTAGGGCTACGGTGAGGTTTAGGATGATATTTAGGGTTAGGGTTTGCGTTCCAGAAAGGCCTAGGGTCCTGTGTAGGGCTAGGGGTGGCACTCGGACCAGAGCTAGGGCTTGAGTGTGAGGTTCAGGGTTGAGATGGCGGCTAGGGTTAGCGTTTGCGTTCCCTTTCTGTGGAGGGGTACCTACAGCGAGGTTTCCTGCTCCTCTTGAGGGCAGAGGCAGAGTCAGGGTGAAGATGAGGGCTACGGCGAGGGTTCACGATAGGTTCAGGCGTTGGGAAGGGTTAGGGTGAGGGTGCATGATGGAACTAGAGCTTCGGCTCCAGCTAGGGATAGAGCGAGGGTTCGGATGAGGTTGAGGTGGAGGGCTCGGGCTAGGGTGAAGGTGAGGTGAGGTGAGGTGAGGATGCGGGTGATGGCGAGCGTTCCAGCTAGGGATAGGACTAAGGCTGGGTTTCGGGCTCGAGCTAGGGTTCAGGGCTCGAGCTAGGGTTCGTTCCTGGGCTAGGGCTAGCGTTCCACGGAGGGTTAGGGTTCCGGTGACGGTGGCGGTGAGGGCTAGCGTCGAGTTAGGTGGAGGGAGGAGTCCAAGGCCCAGGGATGGGTGCTAGGACTATGTTTGAGGCCAGGGTTAGAATCAGGGGCTGGGGTGAGGGTTAGGTTCAGCGCTCGGCTGAGCGTTAGGATCGGGGTGACGGCCGAGGATAGGGGTGAGATCGGAGAGAAGGTGAAGTCAGTGCTGCGCGAAGGGTTCCAGCTAGGGTGAGGATGAGGTTTAGAGGTAGGGTGAGGGGTAGGGCTAGAGCTAGGGCTAGGGCTAGGGTTCCATGGAGGATGAAGGATTCAGGAGAGGTTGAGCGTGTTAGGGTCAGGTTGAGGATTCAGAGTGACGGTGAAGTTGAAGTTTAGGGTTCCGGTGAGTTTGAGGTCTAAGTCCAGGGTTAGGGTCAGGGTTAGGGTGAAGTCCAGGACCAGGGTTCCATGGATGTTGAGGGTTAGGGCTAGGGCTAGAGCTACGGTGAGGGTTCGTGAGGGTTCCGTGGAGGTTTCGGAATGAGGGAGGGTTAGGGTTAGGGTTAGGGTCACGGCCCGGGCTAGGGCTAGGGCTAGGGCTAGGTCCAGCGTTCGGCGTAGGGTTAGGATTTCGATGCGAGGGTTCGAGTTCGGTTCAGCTGCAGGGTGAGGGCTAGGTGCGAGCATTCCACGGAGGGTTGAGGGAGGTTCAGGGTCAGCGCTTGCGTGAGGGTAAGCGCCAGGGCTACGGGTAGGTGGAGGGTCAGCGTCACGGTGAGCCTAAGCGTGACGGTGACGGTGAGAGCTAGGGCCGGGGCTAGGTGGAGGGTTCGTGGGAAGGGTGAGACCTAGGGTCATGGCTAAGTAGCATTTGGTGGAGTAGGAGGGTTAGGGTTAGGGTGAGGGTGAGACCTAAGGTGATGTTTCGGTGGAGGATGAGGCTGACAGTTTCACTGAGGGCTAGGTATAGTGTGAGAGCTAAGGTTGAGGGTTCGTGCTATGCCTAGGGTTAGGGTTTGTTTGAGGGTTAGGGTTAGGGTTAGCTTGAGGCTGAGGGTTAGGGTTAGCTTGAGGCTGAGGGTTAGGGTTAGCTTGAGGCTGAGGGTTAGGGTTAGCTTGAGGCTGAGGGTTAGGTTTAGTTTGAGGCTGAGGGTTAGGGTTTGGGTATGGGTTCATGTTAGCTCTAGAGCTAGGGTCTGGGTGTTGGTGAGGGTTCCTGTGACCGCTAGGCATAGGGCTAGGGCTGAGGCCAGGTCCAGGGATGCTTTTTCGGTCGTCACCAGGCCGAGCGTGAGGATGAGGGTGAGACATCTCGCTAGGTTCAGCATGAGATTTCGGATCAGGGCCAGGCCAAGCGTGAGAGCGAGGGGTAGGGCTACGGTGAGGTTTAGGATGATATTTAGGGTTAGGGTTTGCGTTCCAGAAAGGCCTAGGGTCCTGTGTAGGGCTAGGGGTGGCACTCGGACCAGAGCTAGGGCTTGAGTGTGAGGTTCAGGGTTGAGATGGCGGCTAGGGTTAGCGTTTGCGTTCCCTTTCTGTGGAGGGGTACCTACAGCGAGGTTTCCTGCTCCTCTTGAGGGCAGAGGCAGAGTCAGGGTGAAGATGAGGGCTACGGCGAGGGTTCACGATAGGTTCAGGCGTTGGGAAGGGTTAGGGTGAGGGTGCATGATGGAACTAGAGCTTCGGCTCCAGCTAGGGATAGAGCGAGGGTTCGGATGAGGTTGAGGTGGAGGGCTCGGGCTAGGGTGAAGGTGAGGTGAGGTGAGGTGAGGATGCGGGTGATGGCGAGCGTTCCAGCTAGGGATAGGACTAAGGCTGGGTTTCGGGCTCGAGCTAGGGTTCAGGGCTCGAGCTAGGGTTCGTTCCTGGGCTAGGGCTAGCGTTCCACGGAGGGTTAGGGTTCCGGTGACGGTGGCGGTGAGGGCTAGCGTCGAGTTAGGTGGAGGGAGGAGTCCAAGGCCCAGGGATGGGTGCTAGGACTATGTTTGAGGCCAGGGTTAGAATCAGGGGCTGGGGTGAGGGTTAGGTTCAGCGCTCGGCTGAGCGTTAGGATCGGGGTGACGGCCGAGGATAGGGGTGAGATCGGAGAGAAGGTGAAGTCAGTGCTGCGCGAAGGGTTCCAGCTAGGGTGAGGATGAGGTTTAGAGGTAGGGTGAGGGGTAGGGCTAGAGCTAGGGCTAGGGCTAGGGTTCCATGGAGGATGAAGGATTCAGGAGAGGTTGAGCGTGTTAGGGTCAGGTTGAGGATTCAGAGTGACGGTGAAGTTGAAGTTTAGGGTTCCGGTGAGTTTGAGGTCTAAGTCCAGGGTTAGGGTCAGGGTTAGGGTGAAGTCCAGGACCAGGGTTCCATGGATGTTGAGGGTTAGGGCTAGGGCTAGAGCTACGGTGAGGGTTCGTGAGGGTTCCGTGGAGGTTTCGGAATGAGGGAGGGTTAGGGTTAGGGTTAGGGTCACGGCCCGGGCTAGGGCTAGGGCTAGGGCTAGGTCCAGCGTTCGGCGTAGGGTTAGGATTTCGATGCGAGGGTTCGAGTTCGGTTCAGCTGCAGGGTGAGGGCTAGGTGCGAGCATTCCACGGAGGGTTGAGGGAGGTTCAGGGTCAGCGCTTGCGTGAGGGTAAGCGCCAGGGCTACGGGTAGGTGGAGGGTCAGCGTCACGGTGAGCCTAAGCGTGACGGTGACGGTGAGAGCTAGGGCCGGGGCTAGGTGGAGGGTTCGTGGGAAGGGTGAGACCTAGGGTCATGGCTAAGTAGCATTTGGTGGAGTAGGAGGGTTAGGGTTAGGGTGAGGGTGAGACCTAAGGTGATGTTTCGGTGGAGGATGAGGCTGACAGTTTCACTGAGGGCTAGGTATAGTGTGAGAGCTAAGGTTGAGGGTTCGTGCTATGCCTAGGGTTAGGGTTTGTTTGAGGGTTAGGGTTAGGGTTAGCTTGAGGCTGAGGGTTAGGGTTAGCTTGAGGCTGAGGGTTAGGGTTAGCTTGAGGCTGAGGGTTAGGGTTAGCTTGAGGCTGAGGGTTAGGTTTAGTTTGAGGCTGAGGGTTAGGGTTTGGGTATGGGTTCATGTTAGCTCTAGAGCTAGGGTCTGGGTGTTGGTGAGGGTTCCTGTGACCGCTAGGCATAGGGCTAGGGCTGAGGCCAGGTCCAGGGATGCTTTTTCGGTCGTCACCAGGCCGAGCGTGAGGATGAGGGTGAGACATCTCGCTAGGTTCAGCATGAGATTTCGGATCAGGGCCAGGCCAAGCGTGAGAGCGAGGGGTAGGGCTACGGTGAGGTTTAGGATGATATTTAGGGTTAGGGTTTGCGTTCCAGAAAGGCCTAGGGTCCTGTGTAGGGCTAGGGGTGGCACTCGGACCAGAGCTAGGGCTTGAGTGTGAGGTTCAGGGTTGAGATGGCGGCTAGGGTTAGCGTTTGCGTTCCCTTTCTGTGGAGGGGTACCTACAGCGAGGTTTCCTGCTCCTCTTGAGGGCAGAGGCAGAGTCAGGGTGAAGATGAGGGCTACGGCGAGGGTTCACGATAGGTTCAGGCGTTGGGAAGGGTTAGGGTGAGGGTGCATGATGGAACTAGAGCTTCGGCTCCAGCTAGGGATAGAGCGAGGGTTCGGATGAGGTTGAGGTGGAGGGCTCGGGCTAGGGTGAAGGTGAGGTGAGGTGAGGTGAGGATGCGGGTGATGGCGAGCGTTCCAGCTAGGGATAGGACTAAGGCTGGGTTTCGGGCTCGAGCTAGGGTTCAGGGCTCGAGCTAGGGTTCGTTCCTGGGCTAGGGCTAGCGTTCCACGGAGGGTTAGGGTTCCGGTGACGGTGGCGGTGAGGGCTAGCGTCGAGTTAGGTGGAGGGAGGAGTCCAAGGCCCAGGGATGGGTGCTAGGACTATGTTTGAGGCCAGGGTTAGAATCAGGGGCTGGGGTGAGGGTTAGGTTCAGCGCTCGGCTGAGCGTTAGGATCGGGGTGACGGCCGAGGATAGGGGTGAGATCGGAGAGAAGGTGAAGTCAGTGCTGCGCGAAGGGTTCCAGCTAGGGTGAGGATGAGGTTTAGAGGTAGGGTGAGGGGTAGGGCTAGAGCTAGGGCTAGGGCTAGGGTTCCATGGAGGATGAAGGATTCAGGAGAGGTTGAGCGTGTTAGGGTCAGGTTGAGGATTCAGAGTGACGGTGAAGTTGAAGTTTAGGGTTCCGGTGAGTTTGAGGTCTAAGTCCAGGGTTAGGGTCAGGGTTAGGGTGAAGTCCAGGACCAGGGTTCCATGGATGTTGAGGGTTAGGGCTAGGGCTAGAGCTACGGTGAGGGTTCGTGAGGGTTCCGTGGAGGTTTCGGAATGAGGGAGGGTTAGGGTTAGGGTTAGGGTCACGGCCCGGGCTAGGGCTAGGGCTAGGGCTAGGTCCAGCGTTCGGCGTAGGGTTAGGATTTCGATGCGAGGGTTCGAGTTCGGTTCAGCTGCAGGGTGAGGGCTAGGTGCGAGCATTCCACGGAGGGTTGAGGGAGGTTCAGGGTCAGCGCTTGCGTGAGGGTAAGCGCCAGGGCTACGGGTAGGTGGAGGGTCAGCGTCACGGTGAGCCTAAGCGTGACGGTGACGGTGAGAGAGCTAGGGCCGGGGCTAGGTGGAGGGTTCGTGGGAAGGGTGAGACCTAGGGTCATGGCTAAGTAGCATTTGGTGGAGTAGGAGGGTTAGGGTTAGGGTGAGGGTGAGACCTAAGGTGATGTTTCGGTGGAGGATGAGGCTGACAGTTTCACTGAGGGCTAGGTATAGTGTGAGAGCTAAGGTTGAGGGTTCGTGCTATGCCTAGGGTTAGGGTTTGTTTGAGGGTTAGGGTTAGGGTTAGCTTGAGGCTGAGGGTTAGGGTTAGCTTGAGGCTGAGGGTTAGGGTTAGCTTGAGGCTGAGGGTTAGGGTTAGCTTGAGGCTGAGGGTTAGGTTTAGTTTGAGGCTGAGGGTTAGGGTTTGGGTATGGGTTCATGTTAGCTCTAGAGCTAGGGTCTGGGTGTTGGTGAGGGTTCCTGTGACCGCTAGGCATAGGGCTAGGGCTGAGGCCAGGTCCAGGGATGCTTTTTCGGTCGTCACCAGGCCGAGCGTGAGGATGAGGGTGAGACATCTCGCTAGGTTCAGCATGAGATTTCGGATCAGGGCCAGGCCAAGCGTGAGAGCGAGGGGTAGGGCTACGGTGAGGTTTAGGATGATATTTAGGGTTAGGGTTTGCGTTCCAGAAAGGCCTAGGGTCCTGTGTAGGGCTAGGGGTGGCACTCGGACCAGAGCTAGGGCTTGAGTGTGAGGTTCAGGGTTGAGATGGCGGCTAGGGTTAGCGTTTGCGTTCCCTTTCTGTGGAGGGGTACCTACAGCGAGGTTTCCTGCTCCTCTTGAGGGCAGAGGCAGAGTCAGGGTGAAGATGAGGGCTACGGCGAGGGTTCACGATAGGTTCAGGCGTTGGGAAGGGTTAGGGTGAGGGTGCATGATGGAACTAGAGCTTCGGCTCCAGCTAGGGATAGAGCGAGGGTTCGGATGAGGTTGAGGTGGAGGGCTCGGGCTAGGGTGAAGGTGAGGTGAGGTGAGGTGAGGATGCGGGTGATGGCGAGCGTTCCAGCTAGGGATAGGACTAAGGCTGGGTTTCGGGCTCGAGCTAGGGTTCAGGGCTCGAGCTAGGGTTCGTTCCTGGGCTAGGGCTAGCGTTCCACGGAGGGTTAGGGTTCCGGTGACGGTGGCGGTGAGGGCTAGCGTCGAGTTAGGTGGAGGGAGGAGTCCAAGGCCCAGGGATGGGTGCTAGGACTATGTTTGAGGCCAGGGTTAGAATCAGGGGCTGGGGTGAGGGTTAGGTTCAGCGCTCGGCTGAGCGTTAGGATCGGGGTGACGGCCGAGGATAGGGGTGAGATCGGAGAGAAGGTGAAGTCAGTGCTGCGCGAAGGGTTCCAGCTAGGGTGAGGATGAGGTTTAGAGGTAGGGTGAGGGGTAGGGCTAGAGCTAGGGCTAGGGCTAGGGTTCCATGGAGGATGAAGGATTCAGGAGAGGTTGAGCGTGTTAGGGTCAGGTTGAGGATTCAGAGTGACGGTGAAGTTGAAGTTTAGGGTTCCGGTGAGTTTGAGGTCTAAGTCCAGGGTTAGGGTCAGGGTTAGGGTGAAGTCCAGGACCAGGGTTCCATGGATGTTGAGGGTTAGGGCTAGGGCTAGAGCTACGGTGAGGGTTCGTGAGGGTTCCGTGGAGGTTTCGGAATGAGGGAGGGTTAGGGTTAGGGTTAGGGTCACGGCCCGGGCTAGGGCTAGGGCTAGGGCTAGGTCCAGCGTTCGGCGTAGGGTTAGGATTTCGATGCGAGGGTTCGAGTTCGGTTCAGCTGCAGGGTGAGGGCTAGGTGCGAGCATTCCACGGAGGGTTGAGGGAGGTTCAGGGTCAGCGCTTGCGTGAGGGTAAGCGCCAGGGCTACGGGTAGGTGGAGGGTCAGCGTCACGGTGAGCCTAAGCGTGACGGTGACGGTGAGAGCTAGGGCCGGGGCTAGGTGGAGGGTTCGTGGGAAGGGTGAGACCTAGGGTCATGGCTAAGTAGCATTTGGTGGAGTAGGAGGGTTAGGGTTAGGGTGAGGGTGAGACCTAAGGTGATGTTTCGGTGGAGGATGAGGCTGACAGTTTCACTGAGGGCTAGGTATAGTGTGAGAGCTAAGGTTGAGGGTTCGTGCTATGCCTAGGGTTAGGGTTTGTTTGAGGGTTAGGGTTAGGGTTAGCTTGAGGCTGAGGGTTAGGGTTAGCTTGAGGCTGAGGGTTAGGGTTAGCTTGAGGCTGAGGGTTAGGGTTAGCTTGAGGCTGAGGGTTAGGTTTAGTTTGAGGCTGAGGGTTAGGGTTTGGGTATGGGTTCATGTTAGCTCTAGAGCTAGGGTCTGGGTGTTGGTGAGGGTTCCTGTGACCGCTAGGCATAGGGCTAGGGCTGAGGCCAGGTCCAGGGATGCTTTTTCGGTCGTCACCAGGCCGAGCGTGAGGATGAGGGTGAGACATCTCGCTAGGTTCAGCATGAGATTTCGGATCAGGGCCAGGCCAAGCGTGAGAGCGAGGGGTAGGGCTACGGTGAGGTTTAGGATGATATTTAGGGTTAGGGTTTGCGTTCCAGAAAGGCCTAGGGTCCTGTGTAGGGCTAGGGGTGGCACTCGGACCAGAGCTAGGGCTTGAGTGTGAGGTTCAGGGTTGAGATGGCGGCTAGGGTTAGCGTTTGCGTTCCCTTTCTGTGGAGGGGTACCTACAGCGAGGTTTCCTGCTCCTCTTGAGGGCAGAGGCAGAGTCAGGGTGAAGATGAGGGCTACGGCGAGGGTTCACGATAGGTTCAGGCGTTGGGAAGGGTTAGGGTGAGGGTGCATGATGGAACTAGAGCTTCGGCTCCAGCTAGGGATAGAGCGAGGGTTCGGATGAGGTTGAGGTGGAGGGCTCGGGCTAGGGTGAAGGTGAGGTGAGGTGAGGTGAGGATGCGGGTGATGGCGAGCGTTCCAGCTAGGGATAGGACTAAGGCTGGGTTTCGGGCTCGAGCTAGGGTTCAGGGCTCGAGCTAGGGTTCGTTCCTGGGCTAGGGCTAGCGTTCCACGGAGGGTTAGGGTTCCGGTGACGGTGGCGGTGAGGGCTAGCGTCGAGTTAGGTGGAGGGAGGAGTCCAAGGCCCAGGGATGGGTGCTAGGACTATGTTTGAGGCCAGGGTTAGAATCAGGGGCTGGGGTGAGGGTTAGGTTCAGCGCTCGGCTGAGCGTTAGGATCGGGGTGACGGCCGAGGATAGGGGTGAGATCGGAGAGAAGGTGAAGTCAGTGCTGCGCGAAGGGTTCCAGCTAGGGTGAGGATGAGGTTTAGAGGTAGGGTGAGGGGTAGGGCTAGAGCTAGGGCTAGGGCTAGGGTTCCATGGAGGATGAAGGATTCAGGAGAGGTTGAGCGTGTTAGGGTCAGGTTGAGGATTCAGAGTGACGGTGAAGTTGAAGTTTAGGGTTCCGGTGAGTTTGAGGTCTAAGTCCAGGGTTAGGGTCAGGGTTAGGGTGAAGTCCAGGACCAGGGTTCCATGGATGTTGAGGGTTAGGGCTAGGGCTAGAGCTACGGTGAGGGTTCGTGAGGGTTCCGTGGAGGTTTCGGAATGAGGGAGGGTTAGGGTTAGGGTTAGGGTCACGGCCCGGGCTAGGGCTAGGGCTAGGGCTAGGTCCAGCGTTCGGCGTAGGGTTAGGATTTCGATGCGAGGGTTCGAGTTCGGTTCAGCTGCAGGGTGAGGGCTAGGTGCGAGCATTCCACGGAGGGTTGAGGGAGGTTCAGGGTCAGCGCTTGCGTGAGGGTAAGCGCCAGGGCTACGGGTAGGTGGAGGGTCAGCGTCACGGTGAGCCTAAGCGTGACGGTGACGGTGAGAGCTAGGGCCGGGGCTAGGTGGAGGGTTCGTGGGAAGGGTGAGACCTAGGGTCATGGCTAAGTAGCATTTGGTGGAGTAGGAGGGTTAGGGTTAGGGTGAGGGTGAGACCTAAGGTGATGTTTCGGTGGAGGATGAGGCTGACAGTTTCACTGAGGGCTAGGTATAGTGTGAGAGCTAAGGTTGAGGGTTCGTGCTATGCCTAGGGTTAGGGTTTGTTTGAGGGTTAGGGTTAGGGTTAGCTTGAGGCTGAGGGTTAGGGTTAGCTTGAGGCTGAGGGTTAGGGTTAGCTTGAGGCTGAGGGTTAGGGTTAGCTTGAGGCTGAGGGTTAGGTTTAGTTTGAGGCTGAGGGTTAGGGTTTGGGTATGGGTTCATGTTAGCTCTAGAGCTAGGGTCTGGGTGTTGGTGAGGGTTCCTGTGACCGCTAGGCATAGGGCTAGGGCTGAGGCCAGGTCCAGGGATGCTTTTTCGGTCGTCACCAGGCCGAGCGTGAGGATGAGGGTGAGACATCTCGCTAGGTTCAGCATGAGATTTCGGATCAGGGCCAGGCCAAGCGTGAGAGCGAGGGGTAGGGCTACGGTGAGGTTTAGGATGATATTTAGGGTTAGGGTTTGCGTTCCAGAAAGGCCTAGGGTCCTGTGTAGGGCTAGGGGTGGCACTCGGACCAGAGCTAGGGCTTGAGTGTGAGGTTCAGGGTTGAGATGGCGGCTAGGGTTAGCGTTTGCGTTCCCTTTCTGTGGAGGGGTACCTACAGCGAGGTTTCCTGCTCCTCTTGAGGGCAGAGGCAGAGTCAGGGTGAAGATGAGGGCTACGGCGAGGGTTCACGATAGGTTCAGGCGTTGGGAAGGGTTAGGGTGAGGGTGCATGATGGAACTAGAGCTTCGGCTCCAGCTAGGGATAGAGCGAGGGTTCGGATGAGGTTGAGGTGGAGGGCTCGGGCTAGGGTGAAGGTGAGGTGAGGTGAGGTGAGGATGCGGGTGATGGCGAGCGTTCCAGCTAGGGATAGGACTAAGGCTGGGTTTCGGGCTCGAGCTAGGGTTCAGGGCTCGAGCTAGGGTTCGTTCCTGGGCTAGGGCTAGCGTTCCACGGAGGGTTAGGGTTCCGGTGACGGTGGCGGTGAGGGCTAGCGTCGAGTTAGGTGGAGGGAGGAGTCCAAGGCCCAGGGATGGGTGCTAGGACTATGTTTGAGGCCAGGGTTAGAATCAGGGGCTGGGGTGAGGGTTAGGTTCAGCGCTCGGCTGAGCGTTAGGATCGGGGTGACGGCCGAGGATAGGGGTGAGATCGGAGAGAAGGTGAAGTCAGTGCTGCGCGAAGGGTTCCAGCTAGGGTGAGGATGAGGTTTAGAGGTAGGGTGAGGGGTAGGGCTAGAGCTAGGGCTAGGGCTAGGGTTCCATGGAGGATGAAGGATTCAGGAGAGGTTGAGCGTGTTAGGGTCAGGTTGAGGATTCAGAGTGACGGTGAAGTTGAAGTTTAGGGTTCCGGTGAGTTTGAGGTCTAAGTCCAGGGTTAGGGTCAGGGTTAGGGTGAAGTCCAGGACCAGGGTTCCATGGATGTTGAGGGTTAGGGCTAGGGCTAGAGCTACGGTGAGGGTTCGTGAGGGTTCCGTGGAGGTTTCGGAATGAGGGAGGGTTAGGGTTAGGGTTAGGGTCACGGCCCGGGCTAGGGCTAGGGCTAGGGCTAGGTCCAGCGTTCGGCGTAGGGTTAGGATTTCGATGCGAGGGTTCGAGTTCGGTTCAGCTGCAGGGTGAGGGCTAGGTGCGAGCATTCCACGGAGGGTTGAGGGAGGTTCAGGGTCAGCGCTTGCGTGAGGGTAAGCGCCAGGGCTACGGGTAGGTGGAGGGTCAGCGTCACGGTGAGCCTAAGCGTGACGGTGACGGTGAGAGCTAGGGCCGGGGCTAGGTGGAGGGTTCGTGGGAAGGGTGAGACCTAGGGTCATGGCTAAGTAGCATTTGGTGGAGTAGGAGGGTTAGGGTTAGGGTGAGGGTGAGACCTAAGGTGATGTTTCGGTGGAGGATGAGGCTGACAGTTTCACTGAGGGCTAGGTATAGTGTGAGAGCTAAGGTTGAGGGTTCGTGCTATGCCTAGGGTTAGGGTTTGTTTGAGGGTTAGGGTTAGGGTTAGCTTGAGGCTGAGGGTTAGGGTTAGCTTGAGGCTGAGGGTTAGGGTTAGCTTGAGGCTGAGGGTTAGGGTTAGCTTGAGGCTGAGGGTTAGGTTTAGTTTGAGGCTGAGGGTTAGGGTTTGGGTATGGGTTCATGTTAGCTCTAGAGCTAGGGTCTGGGTGTTGGTGAGGGTTCCTGTGACCGCTAGGCATAGGGCTAGGGCTGAGGCCAGGTCCAGGGATGCTTTTTCGGTCGTCACCAGGCCGAGCGTGAGGATGAGGGTGAGACATCTCGCTAGGTTCAGCATGAGATTTCGGATCAGGGCCAGGCCAAGCGTGAGAGCGAGGGGTAGGGCTACGGTGAGGTTTAGGATGATATTTAGGGTTAGGGTTTGCGTTCCAGAAAGGCCTAGGGTCCTGTGTAGGGCTAGGGGTGGCACTCGGACCAGAGCTAGGGCTTGAGTGTGAGGTTCAGGGTTGAGATGGCGGCTAGGGTTAGCGTTTGCGTTCCCTTTCTGTGGAGGGGTACCTACAGCGAGGTTTCCTGCTCCTCTTGAGGGCAGAGGCAGAGTCAGGGTGAAGATGAGGGCTACGGCGAGGGTTCACGATAGGTTCAGGCGTTGGGAAGGGTTAGGGTGAGGGTGCATGATGGAACTAGAGCTTCGGCTCCAGCTAGGGATAGAGCGAGGGTTCGGATGAGGTTGAGGTGGAGGGCTCGGGCTAGGGTGAAGGTGAGGTGAGGTGAGGTGAGGATGCGGGTGATGGCGAGCGTTCCAGCTAGGGATAGGACTAAGGCTGGGTTTCGGGCTCGAGCTAGGGTTCAGGGCTCGAGCTAGGGTTCGTTCCTGGGCTAGGGCTAGCGTTCCACGGAGGGTTAGGGTTCCGGTGACGGTGGCGGTGAGGGCTAGCGTCGAGTTAGGTGGAGGGAGGAGTCCAAGGCCCAGGGATGGGTGCTAGGACTATGTTTGAGGCCAGGGTTAGAATCAGGGGCTGGGGTGAGGGTTAGGTTCAGCGCTCGGCTGAGCGTTAGGATCGGGGTGACGGCCGAGGATAGGGGTGAGATCGGAGAGAAGGTGAAGTCAGTGCTGCGCGAAGGGTTCCAGCTAGGGTGAGGATGAGGTTTAGAGGTAGGGTGAGGGGTAGGGCTAGAGCTAGGGCTAGGGCTAGGGTTCCATGGAGGATGAAGGATTCAGGAGAGGTTGAGCGTGTTAGGGTCAGGTTGAGGATTCAGAGTGACGGTGAAGTTGAAGTTTAGGGTTCCGGTGAGTTTGAGGTCTAAGTCCAGGGTTAGGGTCAGGGTTAGGGTGAAGTCCAGGACCAGGGTTCCATGGATGTTGAGGGTTAGGGCTAGGGCTAGAGCTACGGTGAGGGTTCGTGAGGGTTCCGTGGAGGTTTCGGAATGAGGGAGGGTTAGGGTTAGGGTTAGGGTCACGGCCCGGGCTAGGGCTAGGGCTAGGGCTAGGTCCAGCGTTCGGCGTAGGGTTAGGATTTCGATGCGAGGGTTCGAGTTCGGTTCAGCTGCAGGGTGAGGGCTAGGTGCGAGCATTCCACGGAGGGTTGAGGGAGGTTCAGGGTCAGCGCTTGCGTGAGGGTAAGCGCCAGGGCTACGGGTAGGTGGAGGGTCAGCGTCACGGTGAGCCTAAGCGTGACGGTGACGGTGAGAGCTAGGGCCGGGGCTAGGTGGAGGGTTCGTGGGAAGGGTGAGACCTAGGGTCATGGCTAAGTAGCATTTGGTGGAGTAGGAGGGTTAGGGTTAGGGTGAGGGTGAGACCTAAGGTGATGTTTCGGTGGAGGATGAGGCTGACAGTTTCACTGAGGGCTAGGTATAGTGTGAGAGCTAAGGTTGAGGGTTCGTGCTATGCCTAGGGTTAGGGTTTGTTTGAGGGTTAGGGTTAGGGTTAGCTTGAGGCTGAGGGTTAGGGTTAGCTTGAGGCTGAGGGTTAGGGTTAGCTTGAGGCTGAGGGTTAGGGTTAGCTTGAGGCTGAGGGTTAGGTTTAGTTTGAGGCTGAGGGTTAGGGTTTGGGTATGGGTTCATGTTAGCTCTAGAGCTAGGGTCTGGGTGTTGGTGAGGGTTCCTGTGACCGCTAGGCATAGGGCTAGGGCTGAGGCCAGGTCCAGGGATGCTTTTTCGGTCGTCACCAGGCCGAGCGTGAGGATGAGGGTGAGACATCTCGCTAGGTTCAGCATGAGATTTCGGATCAGGGCCAGGCCAAGCGTGAGAGCGAGGGGTAGGGCTACGGTGAGGTTTAGGATGATATTTAGGGTTAGGGTTTGCGTTCCAGAAAGGCCTAGGGTCCTGTGTAGGGCTAGGGGTGGCACTCGGACCAGAGCTAGGGCTTGAGTGTGAGGTTCAGGGTTGAGATGGCGGCTAGGGTTAGCGTTTGCGTTCCCTTTCTGTGGAGGGGTACCTACAGCGAGGTTTCCTGCTCCTCTTGAGGGCAGAGGCAGAGTCAGGGTGAAGATGAGGGCTACGGCGAGGGTTCACGATAGGTTCAGGCGTTGGGAAGGGTTAGGGTGAGGGTGCATGATGGAACTAGAGCTTCGGCTCCAGCTAGGGATAGAGCGAGGGTTCGGATGAGGTTGAGGTGGAGGGCTCGGGCTAGGGTGAAGGTGAGGTGAGGTGAGGTGAGGATGCGGGTGATGGCGAGCGTTCCAGCTAGGGATAGGACTAAGGCTGGGTTTCGGGCTCGAGCTAGGGTTCAGGGCTCGAGCTAGGGTTCGTTCCTGGGCTAGGGCTAGCGTTCCACGGAGGGTTAGGGTTCCGGTGACGGTGGCGGTGAGGGCTAGCGTCGAGTTAGGTGGAGGGAGGAGTCCAAGGCCCAGGGATGGGTGCTAGGACTATGTTTGAGGCCAGGGTTAGAATCAGGGGCTGGGGTGAGGGTTAGGTTCAGCGCTCGGCTGAGCGTTAGGATCGGGGTGACGGCCGAGGATAGGGGTGAGATCGGAGAGAAGGTGAAGTCAGTGCTGCGCGAAGGGTTCCAGCTAGGGTGAGGATGAGGTTTAGAGGTAGGGTGAGGGGTAGGGCTAGAGCTAGGGCTAGGGCTAGGGTTCCATGGAGGATGAAGGATTCAGGAGAGGTTGAGCGTGTTAGGGTCAGGTTGAGGATTCAGAGTGACGGTGAAGTTGAAGTTTAGGGTTCCGGTGAGTTTGAGGTCTAAGTCCAGGGTTAGGGTCAGGGTTAGGGTGAAGTCCAGGACCAGGGTTCCATGGATGTTGAGGGTTAGGGCTAGGGCTAGAGCTACGGTGAGGGTTCGTGAGGGTTCCGTGGAGGTTTCGGAATGAGGGAGGGTTAGGGTTAGGGTTAGGGTCACGGCCCGGGCTAGGGCTAGGGCTAGGGCTAGGTCCAGCGTTCGGCGTAGGGTTAGGATTTCGATGCGAGGGTTCGAGTTCGGTTCAGCTGCAGGGTGAGGGCTAGGTGCGAGCATTCCACGGAGGGTTGAGGGAGGTTCAGGGTCAGCGCTTGCGTGAGGGTAAGCGCCAGGGCTACGGGTAGGTGGAGGGTCAGCGTCACGGTGAGCCTAAGCGTGACGGTGACGGTGAGAGCTAGGGCCGGGGCTAGGTGGAGGGTTCGTGGGAAGGGTGAGACCTAGGGTCATGGCTAAGTAGCATTTGGTGGAGTAGGAGGGTTAGGGTTAGGGTGAGGGTGAGACCTAAGGTGATGTTTCGGTGGAGGATGAGGCTGACAGTTTCACTGAGGGCTAGGTATAGTGTGAGAGCTAAGGTTGAGGGTTCGTGCTATGCCTAGGGTTAGGGTTTGTTTGAGGGTTAGGGTTAGGGTTAGCTTGAGGCTGAGGGTTAGGGTTAGCTTGAGGCTGAGGGTTAGGGTTAGCTTGAGGCTGAGGGTTAGGGTTAGCTTGAGGCTGAGGGTTAGGTTTAGTTTGAGGCTGAGGGTTAGGGTTTGGGTATGGGTTCATGTTAGCTCTAGAGCTAGGGTCTGGGTGTTGGTGAGGGTTCCTGTGACCGCTAGGCATAGGGCTAGGGCTGAGGCCAGGTCCAGGGATGCTTTTTCGGTCGTCACCAGGCCGAGCGTGAGGATGAGGGTGAGACATCTCGCTAGGTTCAGCATGAGATTTCGGATCAGGGCCAGGCCAAGCGTGAGAGCGAGGGGTAGGGCTACGGTGAGGTTTAGGATGATATTTAGGGTTAGGGTTTGCGTTCCAGAAAGGCCTAGGGTCCTGTGTAGGGCTAGGGGTGGCACTCGGACCAGAGCTAGGGCTTGAGTGTGAGGTTCAGGGTTGAGATGGCGGCTAGGGTTAGCGTTTGCGTTCCCTTTCTGTGGAGGGGTACCTACAGCGAGGTTTCCTGCTCCTCTTGAGGGCAGAGGCAGAGTCAGGGTGAAGATGAGGGCTACGGCGAGGGTTCACGATAGGTTCAGGCGTTGGGAAGGGTTAGGGTGAGGGTGCATGATGGAACTAGAGCTTCGGCTCCAGCTAGGGATAGAGCGAGGGTTCGGATGAGGTTGAGGTGGAGGGCTCGGGCTAGGGTGAAGGTGAGGTGAGGTGAGGTGAGGATGCGGGTGATGGCGAGCGTTCCAGCTAGGGATAGGACTAAGGCTGGGTTTCGGGCTCGAGCTAGGGTTCAGGGCTCGAGCTAGGGTTCGTTCCTGGGCTAGGGCTAGCGTTCCACGGAGGGTTAGGGTTCCGGTGACGGTGGCGGTGAGGGCTAGCGTCGAGTTAGGTGGAGGGAGGAGTCCAAGGCCCAGGGATGGGTGCTAGGACTATGTTTGAGGCCAGGGTTAGAATCAGGGGCTGGGGTGAGGGTTAGGTTCAGCGCTCGGCTGAGCGTTAGGATCGGGGTGACGGCCGAGGATAGGGGTGAGATCGGAGAGAAGGTGAAGTCAGTGCTGCGCGAAGGGTTCCAGCTAGGGTGAGGATGAGGTTTAGAGGTAGGGTGAGGGGTAGGGCTAGAGCTAGGGCTAGGGCTAGGGTTCCATGGAGGATGAAGGATTCAGGAGAGGTTGAGCGTGTTAGGGTCAGGTTGAGGATTCAGAGTGACGGTGAAGTTGAAGTTTAGGGTTCCGGTGAGTTTGAGGTCTAAGTCCAGGGTTAGGGTCAGGGTTAGGGTGAAGTCCAGGACCAGGGTTCCATGGATGTTGAGGGTTAGGGCTAGGGCTAGAGCTACGGTGAGGGTTCGTGAGGGTTCCGTGGAGGTTTCGGAATGAGGGAGGGTTAGGGTTAGGGTTAGGGTCACGGCCCGGGCTAGGGCTAGGGCTAGGGCTAGGTCCAGCGTTCGGCGTAGGGTTAGGATTTCGATGCGAGGGTTCGAGTTCGGTTCAGCTGCAGGGTGAGGGCTAGGTGCGAGCATTCCACGGAGGGTTGAGGGAGGTTCAGGGTCAGCGCTTGCGTGAGGGTAAGCGCCAGGGCTACGGGTAGGTGGAGGGTCAGCGTCACGGTGAGCCTAAGCGTGACGGTGACGGTGAGAGCTAGGGCCGGGGCTAGGTGGAGGGTTCGTGGGAAGGGTGAGACCTAGGGTCATGGCTAAGTAGCATTTGGTGGAGTAGGAGGGTTAGGGTTAGGGTGAGGGTGAGACCTAAGGTGATGTTTCGGTGGAGGATGAGGCTGACAGTTTCACTGAGGGCTAGGTATAGTGTGAGAGCTAAGGTTGAGGGTTCGTGCTATGCCTAGGGTTAGGGTTTGTTTGAGGGTTAGGGTTAGGGTTAGCTTGAGGCTGAGGGTTAGGGTTAGCTTGAGGCTGAGGGTTAGGGTTAGCTTGAGGCTGAGGGTTAGGGTTAGCTTGAGGCTGAGGGTTAGGTTTAGTTTGAGGCTGAGGGTTAGGGTTTGGGTATGGGTTCATGTTAGCTCTAGAGCTAGGGTCTGGGTGTTGGTGAGGGTTCCTGTGACCGCTAGGCATAGGGCTAGGGCTGAGGCCAGGTCCAGGGATGCTTTTTCGGTCGTCACCAGGCCGAGCGTGAGGATGAGGGTGAGACATCTCGCTAGGTTCAGCATGAGATTTCGGATCAGGGCCAGGCCAAGCGTGAGAGCGAGGGGTAGGGCTACGGTGAGGTTTAGGATGATATTTAGGGTTAGGGTTTGCGTTCCAGAAAGGCCTAGGGTCCTGTGTAGGGCTAGGGGTGGCACTCGGACCAGAGCTAGGGCTTGAGTGTGAGGTTCAGGGTTGAGATGGCGGCTAGGGTTAGCGTTTGCGTTCCCTTTCTGTGGAGGGGTACCTACAGCGAGGTTTCCTGCTCCTCTTGAGGGCAGAGGCAGAGTCAGGGTGAAGATGAGGGCTACGGCGAGGGTTCACGATAGGTTCAGGCGTTGGGAAGGGTTAGGGTGAGGGTGCATGATGGAACTAGAGCTTCGGCTCCAGCTAGGGATAGAGCGAGGGTTCGGATGAGGTTGAGGTGGAGGGCTCGGGCTAGGGTGAAGGTGAGGTGAGGTGAGGTGAGGATGCGGGTGATGGCGAGCGTTCCAGCTAGGGATAGGACTAAGGCTGGGTTTCGGGCTCGAGCTAGGGTTCAGGGCTCGAGCTAGGGTTCGTTCCTGGGCTAGGGCTAGCGTTCCACGGAGGGTTAGGGGTTCCGGTGACGGTGGCGGTGAGGGCTAGCGTCGAGTTAGGTGGAGGGAGGAGTCCAAGGCCCAGGGATGGGTGCTAGGACTATGTTTGAGGCCAGGGTTAGAATCAGGGGCTGGGGTGAGGGTTAGGTTCAGCGCTCGGCTGAGCGTTAGGATCGGGGTGACGGCCGAGGATAGGGGTGAGATCGGAGAGAAGGTGAAGTCAGTGCTGCGCGAAGGGTTCCAGCTAGGGTGAGGATGAGGTTTAGAGGTAGGGTGAGGGGTAGGGCTAGAGCTAGGGCTAGGGCTAGGGTTCCATGGAGGATGAAGGATTCAGGAGAGGTTGAGCGTGTTAGGGTCAGGTTGAGGATTCAGAGTGACGGTGAAGTTGAAGTTTAGGGTTCCGGTGAGTTTGAGGTCTAAGTCCAGGGTTAGGGTCAGGGTTAGGGTGAAGTCCAGGACCAGGGTTCCATGGATGTTGAGGGTTAGGGCTAGGGCTAGAGCTACGGTGAGGGTTCGTGAGGGTTCCGTGGAGGTTTCGGAATGAGGGAGGGTTAGGGTTAGGGTTAGGGTCACGGCCCGGGCTAGGGCTAGGGCTAGGGCTAGGTCCAGCGTTCGGCGTAGGGTTAGGATTTCGATGCGAGGGTTCGAGTTCGGTTCAGCTGCAGGGTGAGGGCTAGGTGCGAGCATTCCACGGAGGGTTGAGGGAGGTTCAGGGTCAGCGCTTGCGTGAGGGTAAGCGCCAGGGCTACGGGTAGGTGGAGGGTCAGCGTCACGGTGAGCCTAAGCGTGACGGTGACGGTGAGAGCTAGGGCCGGGGCTAGGTGGAGGGTTCGTGGGAAGGGTGAGACCTAGGGTCATGGCTAAGTAGCATTTGGTGGAGTAGGAGGGTTAGGGTTAGGGTGAGGGTGAGACCTAAGGTGATGTTTCGGTGGAGGATGAGGCTGACAGTTTCACTGAGGGCTAGGTATAGTGTGAGAGCTAAGGTTGAGGGTTCGTGCTATGCCTAGGGTTAGGGTTTGTTTGAGGGTTAGGGTTAGGGTTAGCTTGAGGCTGAGGGTTAGGGTTAGCTTGAGGCTGAGGGTTAGGGTTAGCTTGAGGCTGAGGGTTAGGGTTAGCTTGAGGCTGAGGGTTAGGTTTAGTTTGAGGCTGAGGGTTAGGGTTTGGGTATGGGTTCATGTTAGCTCTAGAGCTAGGGTCTGGGTGTTGGTGAGGGTTCCTGTGACCGCTAGGCATAGGGCTAGGGCTGAGGCCAGGTCCAGGGATGCTTTTTCGGTCGTCACCAGGCCGAGCGTGAGGATGAGGGTGAGACATCTCGCTAGGTTCAGCATGAGATTTCGGATCAGGGCCAGGCCAAGCGTGAGAGCGAGGGGTAGGGCTACGGTGAGGTTTAGGATGATATTTAGGGTTAGGGTTTGCGTTCCAGAAAGGCCTAGGGTCCTGTGTAGGGCTAGGGGTGGCACTCGGACCAGAGCTAGGGCTTGAGTGTGAGGTTCAGGGTTGAGATGGCGGCTAGGGTTAGCGTTTGCGTTCCCTTTCTGTGGAGGGGTACCTACAGCGAGGTTTCCTGCTCCTCTTGAGGGCAGAGGCAGAGTCAGGGTGAAGATGAGGGCTACGGCGAGGGTTCACGATAGGTTCAGGCGTTGGGAAGGGTTAGGGTGAGGGTGCATGATGGAACTAGAGCTTCGGCTCCAGCTAGGGATAGAGCGAGGGTTCGGATGAGGTTGAGGTGGAGGGCTCGGGCTAGGGTGAAGGTGAGGTGAGGTGAGGTGAGGATGCGGGTGATGGCGAGCGTTCCAGCTAGGGATAGGACTAAGGCTGGGTTTCGGGCTCGAGCTAGGGTTCAGGGCTCGAGCTAGGGTTCGTTCCTGGGCTAGGGCTAGCGTTCCACGGAGGGTTAGGGTTCCGGTGACGGTGGCGGTGAGGGCTAGCGTCGAGTTAGGTGGAGGGAGGAGTCCAAGGCCCAGGGATGGGTGCTAGGACTATGTTTGAGGCCAGGGTTAGAATCAGGGGCTGGGGTGAGGGTTAGGTTCAGCGCTCGGCTGAGCGTTAGGATCGGGGTGACGGCCGAGGATAGGGGTGAGATCGGAGAGAAGGTGAAGTCAGTGCTGCGCGAAGGGTTCCAGCTAGGGTGAGGATGAGGTTTAGAGGTAGGGTGAGGGGTAGGGCTAGAGCTAGGGCTAGGGCTAGGGTTCCATGGAGGATGAAGGATTCAGGAGAGGTTGAGCGTGTTAGGGTCAGGTTGAGGATTCAGAGTGACGGTGAAGTTGAAGTTTAGGGTTCCGGTGAGTTTGAGGTCTAAGTCCAGGGTTAGGGTCAGGGTTAGGGTGAAGTCCAGGACCAGGGTTCCATGGATGTTGAGGGTTAGGGCTAGGGCTAGAGCTACGGTGAGGGTTCGTGAGGGTTCCGTGGAGGTTTCGGAATGAGGGAGGGTTAGGGTTAGGGTTAGGGTCACGGCCCGGGCTAGGGCTAGGGCTAGGGCTAGGTCCAGCGTTCGGCGTAGGGTTAGGATTTCGATGCGAGGGTTCGAGTTCGGTTCAGCTGCAGGGTGAGGGCTAGGTGCGAGCATTCCACGGAGGGTTGAGGGAGGTTCAGGGTCAGCGCTTGCGTGAGGGTAAGCGCCAGGGCTACGGGTAGGTGGAGGGTCAGCGTCACGGTGAGCCTAAGCGTGACGGTGACGGTGAGAGCTAGGGCCGGGGCTAGGTGGAGGGTTCGTGGGAAGGGTGAGACCTAGGGTCATGGCTAAGTAGCATTTGGTGGAGTAGGAGGGTTAGGGTTAGGGTGAGGGTGAGACCTAAGGTGATGTTTCGGTGGAGGATGAGGCTGACAGTTTCACTGAGGGCTAGGTATAGTGTGAGAGCTAAGGTTGAGGGTTCGTGCTATGCCTAGGGTTAGGGTTTGTTTGAGGGTTAGGGTTAGGGTTAGCTTGAGGCTGAGGGTTAGGGTTAGCTTGAGGCTGAGGGTTAGGGTTAGCTTGAGGCTGAGGGTTAGGGTTAGCTTGAGGCTGAGGGTTAGGTTTAGTTTGAGGCTGAGGGTTAGGGTTTGGGTATGGGTTCATGTTAGCTCTAGAGCTAGGGTCTGGGTGTTGGTGAGGGTTCCTGTGACCGCTAGGCATAGGGCTAGGGCTGAGGCCAGGTCCAGGGATGCTTTTTCGGTCGTCACCAGGCCGAGCGTGAGGATGAGGGTGAGACATCTCGCTAGGTTCAGCATGAGATTTCGGATCAGGGCCAGGCCAAGCGTGAGAGCGAGGGGTAGGGCTACGGTGAGGTTTAGGATGATATTTAGGGTTAGGGTTTGCGTTCCAGAAAGGCCTAGGGTCCTGTGTAGGGCTAGGGGTGGCACTCGGACCAGAGCTAGGGCTTGAGTGTGAGGTTCAGGGTTGAGATGGCGGCTAGGGTTAGCGTTTGCGTTCCCTTTCTGTGGAGGGGTACCTACAGCGAGGTTTCCTGCTCCTCTTGAGGGCAGAGGCAGAGTCAGGGTGAAGATGAGGGCTACGGCGAGGGTTCACGATAGGTTCAGGCGTTGGGAAGGGTTAGGGTGAGGGTGCATGATGGAACTAGAGCTTCGGCTCCAGCTAGGGATAGAGCGAGGGTTCGGATGAGGTTGAGGTGGAGGGCTCGGGCTAGGGTGAAGGTGAGGTGAGGTGAGGTGAGGATGCGGGTGATGGCGAGCGTTCCAGCTAGGGATAGGACTAAGGCTGGGTTTCGGGCTCGAGCTAGGGTTCAGGGCTCGAGCTAGGGTTCGTTCCTGGGCTAGGGCTAGCGTTCCACGGAGGGTTAGGGTTCCGGTGACGGTGGCGGTGAGGGCTAGCGTCGAGTTAGGTGGAGGGAGGAGTCCAAGGCCCAGGGATGGGTGCTAGGACTATGTTTGAGGCCAGGGTTAGAATCAGGGGCTGGGGTGAGGGTTAGGTTCAGCGCTCGGCTGAGCGTTAGGATCGGGGTGACGGCCGAGGATAGGGGTGAGATCGGAGAGAAGGTGAAGTCAGTGCTGCGCGAAGGGTTCCAGCTAGGGTGAGGATGAGGTTTAGAGGTAGGGTGAGGGGTAGGGCTAGAGCTAGGGCTAGGGCTAGGGTTCCATGGAGGATGAAGGATTCAGGAGAGGTTGAGCGTGTTAGGGTCAGGTTGAGGATTCAGAGTGACGGTGAAGTTGAAGTTTAGGGTTCCGGTGAGTTTGAGGTCTAAGTCCAGGGTTAGGGTCAGGGTTAGGGTGAAGTCCAGGACCAGGGTTCCATGGATGTTGAGGGTTAGGGCTAGGGCTAGAGCTACGGTGAGGGTTCGTGAGGGTTCCGTGGAGGTTTCGGAATGAGGGAGGGTTAGGGTTAGGGTTAGGGTCACGGCCCGGGCTAGGGCTAGGGCTAGGGCTAGGTCCAGCGTTCGGCGTAGGGTTAGGATTTCGATGCGAGGGTTCGAGTTCGGTTCAGCTGCAGGGTGAGGGCTAGGTGCGAGCATTCCACGGAGGGTTGAGGGAGGTTCAGGGTCAGCGCTTGCGTGAGGGTAAGCGCCAGGGCTACGGGTAGGTGGAGGGTCAGCGTCACGGTGAGCCTAAGCGTGACGGTGACGGTGAGAGCTAGGGCCGGGGCTAGGTGGAGGGTTCGTGGGAAGGGTGAGACCTAGGGTCATGGCTAAGTAGCATTTGGTGGAGTAGGAGGGTTAGGGTTAGGGTGAGGGTGAGACCTAAGGTGATGTTTCGGTGGAGGATGAGGCTGACAGTTTCACTGAGGGCTAGGTATAGTGTGAGAGCTAAGGTTGAGGGTTCGTGCTATGCCTAGGGTTAGGGTTTGTTTGAGGGTTAGGGTTAGGGTTAGCTTGAGGCTGAGGGTTAGGGTTAGCTTGAGGCTGAGGGTTAGGGTTAGCTTGAGGCTGAGGGTTAGGGTTAGCTTGAGGCTGAGGGTTAGGTTTAGTTTGAGGCTGAGGGTTAGGGTTTGGGTATGGGTTCATGTTAGCTCTAGAGCTAGGGTCTGGGTGTTGGTGAGGGTTCCTGTGACCGCTAGGCATAGGGCTAGGGCTGAGGCCAGGTCCAGGGATGCTTTTTCGGTCGTCACCAGGCCGAGCGTGAGGATGAGGGTGAGACATCTCGCTAGGTTCAGCATGAGATTTCGGATCAGGGCCAGGCCAAGCGTGAGAGCGAGGGGTAGGGCTACGGTGAGGTTTAGGATGATATTTAGGGTTAGGGTTTGCGTTCCAGAAAGGCCTAGGGTCCTGTGTAGGGCTAGGGGTGGCACTCGGACCAGAGCTAGGGCTTGAGTGTGAGGTTCAGGGTTGAGATGGCGGCTAGGGTTAGCGTTTGCGTTCCCTTTCTGTGGAGGGGTACCTACAGCGAGGTTTCCTGCTCCTCTTGAGGGCAGAGGCAGAGTCAGGGTGAAGATGAGGGCTACGGCGAGGGTTCACGATAGGTTCAGGCGTTGGGAAGGGTTAGGGTGAGGGTGCATGATGGAACTAGAGCTTCGGCTCCAGCTAGGGATAGAGCGAGGGTTCGGATGAGGTTGAGGTGGAGGGCTCGGGCTAGGGTGAAGGTGAGGTGAGGTGAGGTGAGGATGCGGGTGATGGCGAGCGTTCCAGCTAGGGATAGGACTAAGGCTGGGTTTCGGGCTCGAGCTAGGGTTCAGGGCTCGAGCTAGGGTTCGTTCCTGGGCTAGGGCTAGCGTTCCACGGAGGGTTAGGGTTCCGGTGACGGTGGCGGTGAGGGCTAGCGTCGAGTTAGGTGGAGGGAGGAGTCCAAGGCCCAGGGATGGGTGCTAGGACTATGTTTGAGGCCAGGGTTAGAATCAGGGGCTGGGGTGAGGGTTAGGTTCAGCGCTCGGCTGAGCGTTAGGATCGGGGTGACGGCCGAGGATAGGGGTGAGATCGGAGAGAAGGTGAAGTCAGTGCTGCGCGAAGGGTTCCAGCTAGGGTGAGGATGAGGTTTAGAGGTAGGGTGAGGGGTAGGGCTAGAGCTAGGGCTAGGGCTAGGGTTCCATGGAGGATGAAGGATTCAGGAGAGGTTGAGCGTGTTAGGGTCAGGTTGAGGATTCAGAGTGACGGTGAAGTTGAAGTTTAGGGTTCCGGTGAGTTTGAGGTCTAAGTCCAGGGTTAGGGTCAGGGTTAGGGTGAAGTCCAGGACCAGGGTTCCATGGATGTTGAGGGTTAGGGCTAGGGCTAGAGCTACGGTGAGGGTTCGTGAGGGTTCCGTGGAGGTTTCGGAATGAGGGAGGGTTAGGGTTAGGGTTAGGGTCACGGCCCGGGCTAGGGCTAGGGCTAGGGCTAGGTCCAGCGTTCGGCGTAGGGTTAGGATTTCGATGCGAGGGTTCGAGTTCGGTTCAGCTGCAGGGTGAGGGCTAGGTGCGAGCATTCCACGGAGGGTTGAGGGAGGTTCAGGGTCAGCGCTTGCGTGAGGGTAAGCGCCAGGGCTACGGGTAGGTGGAGGGTCAGCGTCACGGTGAGCCTAAGCGTGACGGTGACGGTGAGAGCTAGGGCCGGGGCTAGGTGGAGGGTTCGTGGGAAGGGTGAGACCTAGGGTCATGGCTAAGTAGCATTTGGTGGAGTAGGAGGGTTAGGGTTAGGGTGAGGGTGAGACCTAAGGTGATGTTTCGGTGGAGGATGAGGCTGACAGTTTCACTGAGGGCTAGGTATAGTGTGAGAGCTAAGGTTGAGGGTTCGTGCTATGCCTAGGGTTAGGGTTTGTTTGAGGGTTAGGGTTAGGGTTAGCTTGAGGCTGAGGGTTAGGGTTAGCTTGAGGCTGAGGGTTAGGGTTAGCTTGAGGCTGAGGGTTAGGGTTAGCTTGAGGCTGAGGGTTAGGTTTAGTTTGAGGCTGAGGGTTAGGGTTTGGGTATGGGTTCATGTTAGCTCTAGAGCTAGGGTCTGGGTGTTGGTGAGGGTTCCTGTGACCGCTAGGCATAGGGCTAGGGCTGAGGCCAGGTCCAGGGATGCTTTTTCGGTCGTCACCAGGACCGAGCGTGAGGATGAGGGTGAGACATCTCGCTAGGTTCAGCATGAGATTTCGGATCAGGGCCAGGCCAAGCGTGAGAGCGAGGGGTAGGGCTACGGTGAGGTTTAGGATGATATTTAGG